>JAQGAO010001645.1:0-23314 GCA_034697705.1 Ommatoiulus sabulosus | reverse complement strand
TAAGAAATAAAGGTACTATAGAACAAAGAAAAAAGGTGTTTTGACTTGTCACAAATACTCCACCTTTTATGGTGTTATGGAAAACCTCTGAGATAGGGTTTTATGGAATATCTCATCCAGAATACCATGTTATACATACTGTACATGTATACATAACTCTATACACATGTAAGAATAATGTTATTATTATCCTACTTTCCCTCATGGGTAATTTTGAATAGCAAACCTTTTATTCGTCAAATTTTCATAAATTTTCAGTTATAAAGTACGTATTGCTGAATCTTTTCAGCGCAACACATAAGTGATGCTTTCATTGTCAATCGTATTACCAGCGACAGTTTTGTTTTTAACATAAACCTTAATCCATGCGTTGTTTCGCGCATTCAGGAGAAATTGCATTCAGCAAAAACATACGTTTAGATAAAACCTTGCAGAACACGCTTTTAAAAGAATTCATTTTTAAATTCAGAGAACACTTTCAACTGAAATTTTCTATTTCAGAGTTCCCTTTCAGTAGATTTTTTTATTGGCGAGTACTATCTCAGAAAAAGCAGACCAGACAATGTTTACGATACTGAAACATCGATACCTTGACATTTTCATCGAACAGCACTTTGAGTTCTGTTTGTTTCTACATCGATGTCATTATTTTGTACAAGAATTTGCACAGATGACAAAATCAATTAGAAAGAGACGTACGAATAAACCGATAGAGTTCGCAATACCGTGTCAGTCTTTGTTAATTTCAAAGTAGTATTAGTTTTCCATTTGAAAGCGTTTCCTCATTAACGTCTTGAGCTGGACATATTCTCCCAGCTCAGCAATATACGAAGTTCACCTTAGCAGTGATTAGCTGCCATTTTAGCACCTTTAATCAAGACGTTGCAGCCCCAAAACCCTGTGAAGCACCGCGACCGCAATGCTATAGTAATAGCAGTTTCATTGTTTACCACGAGTCTATTGGCAAATCCCTCGATTCCAATATGCTTTGACTATTGAATAATACACGCGCGAGCCTCCGGGGAGAAATTCAAAAAGTCGAACAAGGACATCGATGACAGTCTTGATCTCACTTAAATGGCCGACCACTGCCCATGTTTCTTTATTTATCGCGCATTTCGATTAATTACTGTCGTGAAGGCAACGCGCAACGTTTTAGTTGCATGCGGAGGACAGTTAATGGCGCCGAGCGACCACGAACCGTTGAATTGGACAAGTTAGATATAAAGTATGTGCCACCAATTACAGTAAGAGCTTTTGCTATCAAGGGTGGCGAGAAGTTTGCTCCAAGCATAATTGACCACAAAAATGGTGAACTGATCCTTTTAACAACTGTACAATAATATAAGTTACCTTGGCTACATTTGCATAGATTTTAACAAATAACATTAATCTGGGTATGCCTTACAATGGAAATGTTTGCCAAAAAAAAAAAAAAAACTTTCTCCTGTCGAAAACATGCTAATTGTTATATTAACACGCTCCAATGACATCATCTCTTTATGACATTTTATCAATGTAGGCTATAACTGACACACATTTTACTAGGCAGTACAGAAGCTAGGAAACAAGTAATCAAATGACATGCAGTTACATGTGCATGTACATATATTCTACAAGTTTATTGACTACAAGTCTATACAGGGTTTCTTAACCTGGGGTCCATGGATAAGGTACTGGGGGTCCACGAAGACGTTAAAAATAATAACAATAAATAATAATATAATAAACCTGCCCTACTCTTAAGTTTGCAAAGGGTCCGTCAGATTGTTTAAATATTGCAAGTGGTCCATGATGATGAAAAGGTTAAGAATCCCTGAGTTAGAGGAATCATTCCCATGCATTTTTATAACTGAAATTCAATTTTATTATGGCTATTGTCAATTTGGACCAATAAAAAGCGGTCTTTCCATTATCATCGTAAGCATCCAGTGATAACATGCCCATAACAGAGCATGTTTGCCATAATTAGGATGGGGTCTATGAAGCCCAAGTTGCTACATGTTTTTTTTTCTAGCATTTGCTGTGATTTCATGTTTGTTAACCGGACATGTCGCCCTGGCGAAACCGGACATGTCGCCCTGGCGAAACCGGGCATGTCGCCCTGGCGAAACCGGACATGTCGCCCTGGCGAAACCGGAAATGTCACCCTGGCGAAACCAGACGACATGTTGCCCTGGCGAAACCGGGCATGTCGCCCTGGCGAAACCGGACATGTCACCCGGGCAAAACCTTAAGTTTGTCAAGTGGTCCATGATGATCAAAAGGTTAAGAAACCCTGCTATAAGACTATACTGTATATTACTTTCATAACGCACAATTTTCTTTTTCGGAGTGAGTTGAGTTTGGCTAATTTAAGGCGCACTCAGAATGCAAACTTGGGGCTTTAAAGCGCTATATACGACAAAATAAGACATCTGTTGCCATTTCACTGACAAAAATTAAATTCGAGATGCATAACAAATCAGATACGATGCATCTTATTTAAATGACATGATGATAAAAATTATTCATTTTCCTTGTTTTCAGGGAAAGAAGGTCTCGAGGCCTTCCTTCATTGAATCGTTTTTTTCTTGTGTCTCGCTGAATAAATAAATGGACGAGCTATTTGAGCATTCCTTATTTGTTCCTATCAAGAACAAATTTGTATTTTGCGAATAGCGCGCATGCCTCTATATATGAGAGTCAAATATTTCATAGGAAACTTTTCCAATAAACATGATTCGAAGGATATTTTACGTTCTGGGCAGTTCCCACGATAAAACAGCGCTTTGAAACTGAAGCTCCTTTCCACCAAAAAGCAGTTTAAACAAGTATAAAGCCATTTAGAAATACTAATGCATGACCCACCATTCAGCAGTTTGCCACTCTGAGCTATTTCTGAGCTTTCCAGCTGCAAAACGATACTCGCGTGGAAATGCACGTAGCAATAGCTGTCACTAGCATGTGGCGTCACGCAAATCACATTGTGGAAAGGCAGCGATGCATGTCGCTCCACACCTCTTGAATACCAAAAGCATGAATGGGAGGGCAATCATCAGCGATTTGGCCAGAACCGAAAATCCAGTAGGCGCGTACGAGTTATCATCAATAACGTATGTGCAGGGTCCATTGATTTATGTCATCTTTCGCTACAAGTTCTACGTCTGACGCTGATGGGCTTACAATGAAATCACAATGGAACACAATCCCTTATTGTTTACACCTCGCGCGATCGGAAATTACAAATATCCGGTGTCACGCAAAAGATACGGACATGCAAACACCGATGATTCATCATGAGAATGCCAGGTGTGACCAATGGCGTGATAAAGCAGCCGAGCCTTACAAAGGCTACAAACTTTGGAGTGGCAAGCATCACAAATTGGGAATTTTCGAGTGGAGAGTGGTATATCGCATTTCCGGATGATGCGAATACAACAAGAAACCCCATAATCACTATGGAAGCATGGTTATCTGTTCGTAAGTATAGATTACGGTTGCCCACATCACAAAATTTGAGGTTCATTCGGGGTTCTTTGGAAAAACTCTGCCCTTATTTTCATAAAGATGATTCGAAGAATCTCAACTAAAAATGGCGACCAGATCAGCATTAGTGGCCTTCAATAGTTTTATAGTTCTTAAGGTTCTTGGAAGAACCCCTTCAGGAATGTCACACCACGGGAAAGCCGCATTCCAAAACCAGAAACTTTCAGTGTAGCGCGCAATTTCTTTTTAGGTTTCACTGTTGCCTCGAGGAAGTTGGATTTCGTAAATAAAATTAATGTTAAGGTAATTTATTTTTATTTATTTCAGTTCACTCCATTGCAATGTTTTCGTTGTGAAAACGGATTGTTATTTGGTTGAATAACTGCTATCGTCCTGAAAATGTATAGTTCTGTCTTAAATGTAGAACTGATAGCCTATATGTTGTAAAGTAAAAACTGAAATGCATGTTTGGCACAATAATTTGAATGTTTTATTTTAGGGAAGGCTAGGTTAGATTAGGTTACCGGTAGATCAAATCAGTAAGCCCAATATTTCAATTTTTACTCTATGTCATAACAGTTGTACATCTAAATAGCACCAGATTTTCAGGACGAAAACATATGCAATCACGTGCATATTCAGATTTTAATACATTTAAATGTTTTTTTTCAAAATGTGAACGTTTTAGTTCAAATCACTAAGTTATAGCAGCTACTTAGGCTATAGTATCATATCGTCTTCACAATGAAATCATAGCAATCACATACATTGTAGCTACTTAATTCGGATTGGATGATACTGATCAGGATTTCGTGAACAGATATATTCCAAAAAGAATTGCCTTTTAAAATAATCGTTATAATTAAAGGGTTCAATTTATAAAGAACCTTTAAAAGGGTTCAGTGTATTGAACCTTATTTGTGTATTTCGAACCATTTAAAAGGTTCCTTAAAAAGAATGTTTTTGGGGTCCTTCGAAATACCTAAAAAGGTTCTCCTGGTGTAGCATGGGAAAGAACCTCAAAAGGTTCTATTTGGCAAACCTATTTTTTTAGAGTGCACATAACAATGTCAACTGAGAAAGCTGCCATCATAAACTTCACTTTGAATAAACAAATAAACGATAAACTATCAATGAGTTCATGCAAACTTAACGGTTGATTAGGCATTTGAGTACCTCCAGAAATGCATCGTGGAAGACCTCCATCAACAACTTCCTTGCTTTACCGCTGACGTATTCAAACATTTTTATAATTTTAACGTTTCCATGTTCAAAATGTTGCCAAAGTATTGACATACTGTAATGCATGTAGATATTAATCATCCAATGAATAGCATGCATGTTTGGTACAGCAAAATAAGTAAGATCATTTTCATATGTTTGCTCGTGCTGAAAAGAGGATCATGCCGAAAAATGGCTGCCGAGCAACGCTTGCCCACCCAGTTAACACGGCAGGCGGAGGAATGCAACCATTAATAACAATGAATGATGAAGAACGGGCGCAGCCGCAACAAATTGAAACAATCTCGAATTGGGCGTGTGGCTGTTACAGTCATTGAGATCAATAGCTAAATGTTCGGTTTGGTAGAGGAGCAGGCGCCTTCCCCAATTTAAAAAAGCTTAGGGAGACGGTGAAAACAATTTCGCAAGCGTTTACCCCTGCAATTTCAAACCAGTTATCGTCTGAGCACGTGCACCCGGGGAAAGATCTGGCGCAGAGCGCGCCGATCAAGATTCACTAAACGCGTTCGGTGAAACCCATTAAAAGCCGACGTGCAGCTTTGCCTTCATGCGCAAGACGCGAGCAACCATTGCAATGATTGGATTAAAGCAATTGGATGATGTATGCAGAACACAGTGCGATGCCGTTATTTAATCTGGTTTCACGCAGATCACGGTTAACTGACTGAATGAACATCATCTCCGTTAACCTCTTTATTTAAAGAGTATAACGCTGTAGAGTCGGTGCAGTACCTCTTTTATTTTGGACAGCTCCAAAGCGCTTAACATAGATCGGGCACTGCTCGCACGAACAGGAAGATTAATATTCCCAATTGACTCAAATATAAACTTATTACTCCCAAATCGACAACATACGCTCGTAAAACGCCTTATTGTGGCAAATGAAGTACGCGAAAATTCTTATATAAAAAAAACTGCTTTCTAGCTTGACTTAGCAAAATAAAACATTATACACAACATGGAAAATGCCCTCAACACGACGTTCTAATGCTTACAAGTCATTAAAACGACACACTTTTCTACGAGTTAAAATACCGGAAAAGAAATATGCGAGGGAATGAAGGTATGTAACGTTGCGGATAAAACGATTCTTGTTCTAGGAAATGTGTCAAATATTTTTAGTCTCACATTCTCACATGTGAATGTTTGCTTTGGGTAACCATGCTGCATAGAAAGAAATTAAACTACAGAAAACGAGTCGAAATCAAGTTACTTAATGGCACTTTAATTTTTTTTTCTTATAGGGTGCGAGCACAAAGAACGCTTATTGCAAGTGCTTACCACTCGGCGTACACTAGCGCCGCCAAGCGGGATAAGAAAGCAGATTTTTAAGACAGAGCGGCACACAGTTCACTATTGGTCAAAAGTGTAGCCATGCATGCACATATACACGATTGTATGCCGCCTATGTACCGTAAAAACGTGCCCTGCGCTCATCATGAGATGTTTATGCGCATGTGCAAGGTTTTACGCGGAATGTTTCACCTATAGCACGACGCATGCAGTGGTGCCACCAAGCACACTGGCCATCACGCTGATATCAGCGTTCATTGTGCGCCTCAAAGAAATTGAAAACAAGTCCGAAAGAAGCTGAAAGAAGCACGTCGAAAGTAAACAATCTTTGTGCTCGCACCCTCACAAGATAATACAGTGTATTGTCTAAATTTAATCTTCAGCCAGTAAAAATTACATCGTTGAGAGCTTGGTCTATTTTCTTATTGTATTTGAGAATACATGTACAGGTAGGCCTACATGTTATTTCGTTTTTTGGTTCTTTCAGATTTACAATTAGAGAGCGCGAGAGCACTAGGAAAATTAAGAAAAAGGATACCTTAAAAAGACGCAGTTTTACCGCAGTAAAATCGGCACTCTTTTATCTGCACTCTGTCGTCCCGAAACCAGACCATGTTTTCTTAATGGGCATATAAGCCATCGAATTGTGCAACTCGAGCTGCACAGCGCACTCGCTCGCCATTAGCAAGAAGATTTACAAAAAGCAGCCTTGTCGAGAAGAGCTACAAAGCATAAAATGTCCCAGCAGATTGCGTTTCTCTATAATCTATTAGGCCATACATACTAATTTCAGGTTATCACTTACAGCACGAAGCATCTAATTTTATTAATATAATCATCTGCAGCGTGCAGCCTGCATTAACGCTCCTGATGTGCAACGCTGCAAACCATTCGCATTGCATGTCATATAACAATACCTATTAGACCTAGGCTATATAAATAAATGAGCGGATGAAATCATTTTTACGCACAACGCAAAGGGGAAAAATGCATCCTAATTAAAATTAAAAGTTAATTGGGCCAGCGCAAATCGCTTATAATTAGCCAAATGGCCAGTGAACCTCGCTATCGTTCATTCTGGCAAGGAATATAACGGTCAATTAGGTTGCGGGAACAAACTTTCGTCATCAGGGTTCGCAAACAGCGTCACGACATGCAAGAGCTTTTACAGGAAATTATGGGCGTATCCTTGGACGGAGTGTTCTTACTAAGTGAAACAATACAGCCGTCCACTCTCCAGCACGTTACTCGGTATTAATCATGGCAAGTTTTGATAATTCGCGATGAGGCATAATCATGCTCCGAGCGCATGCTTTAACTTAGTTATATAACACGAAACAAAACTGAATGGGAATTAAAACTTTCGAGTCTAATTAGTGAAGCAAGTTCCAGGAACAATTAGGTTAAAGCTTAAAATGAAGAGACGCACGCTAATACATCCAAATCAGTCAAACTAATTAAAGGAAAGTTTTAGTCATTTCGAATTTGCCCACGGTTACATGACCAACACATAGCGTTTTCGAGACTAAGGGTTCGCTTTAACCTCAGCAATGAGTCGATACCATGAAAGTGATCAGTTACTCTTATAAATAAAAGATTAGTCGGTTGGTCGATTAATGTCTATCTTCCAGAACCATTATGTGTTAAAAATCACATTTTTAAATAGTTGACCTAAAGGCATAGAATCAAGCGCAGCAAATGAACTCTTGACTATATTCAAGGTGGTAAAATAATCGAGTTCTTATTCCAAGATCAAGTTCGTTACGCGATTTACATTAAATTCAAATTTGCTTCATAATTTTATTAATCCCAACAAACGCTGTCAGTAAGAAAGATACCATAATTCGCATAATACACAATGACCAACTCAAACATAAGTTGTTACAGATTTCATGCCCTAACGCATATCTAAATGTATTTCATACCATCAAAGAAAAGACTCCCAGGGATATGAGCACACTGCAGCAAATTTTTAAATTCTTTGCCATTACTCGAATGTAGCGATTTTCAAAATTGAATATCTAATCTAAGAGTACCAAAGAGTAGAGTAAATGCTTATGCCTCAGCTATTCTAACGCAGAAATGGGTATATTTTGTGTGAGCAATGTTTTATTCAGTGCGCGAAACATAAAGAGCTTTAGCACCTCCAAGGGCAAAACAAACTGGGTTTGCGCCTAATATAGAGAATAGATTGTTTTTACTCAGTTTTGTTTGTATTTATCTGTCAAGCATAGTAATCTAAACGGAATTGCTAACATTGTGATTTCATATGTTTATATGTTATGTAAAAAGTATATTCATAAAAAAAGTTTACAATTATTTCGGAGTTAGGCAATCACTTATAGTTGTAGAGCTATGCGTGGTTGCTTGCTTAGGAGGTTATTTTGGGCGAAAAATGAAAGTGTTGTTGATCACTGATTATTACTGTATTTAATAAACAGCTAACTGAAATTTCTAATGTGGGATACTTTGCGCATAGTGCTAGGTAATGCTCCCAATTGTTTGGCATATGTGATTTCGTCACGAAGTGTTCTGCATGGTCTATTAAAAGCGGATCTCCATTTTCAAGATATCAATTGTGCAGATATATGCATTTACATCTAACTACATGTAGGCCTATTTGGCATGCATCTAATATTCTAATTTAACATGTTTTCATTTTATGTACAGTAGATACATATTTATTTACTTATTTGTATACTTATGAAGATATTTATATCCTCTCGCCCAATTTAGCTCATAGCAATTAGATAAAGCTAGCAAATATCAGCTCCATCTAGCGGCGCGGAACAGCATCGTCCGTTTTGGGTTTGTGAAATAGGTGGGTCGTTGGCATTATTATTACTGTTATTGGTTTTCCTTTCGTCCCTCGGTTGCCGTCTTAAATGCCACTGGGGAAATGGGCCCAGAATCCGATCTTCCAATTTTCCCTTTCCCAAGCGAGAACAGCCATTTTCTGCCGAGGGTTTTCCGAATTCGGCATCGTGAGAAGAATGGCTAAATGACCTATCACCACCTTGGTTCGGCGAGAGGGAAATACGCGGAGCAGATTTACAAACGGGAATCATGGGGATTTGAGGAGATTTCAGTCATTATCTGCAGGAATCTGGTGACAAGCGAAAAACGATAAATTGTGTTTGAAAACACGGCGAAAGGGAGAAAAAACGACAGGACGTGACTCGCTTGGATAAGGAGAGTACAGCAAAGGTCAATTCAGCACGCAGAATGTGGCCGCGCGAGAACACTAGACGTACGATGCCACAAATAATCGAAAATAGCAATTTCAGCATTTTCGGTAAACGTACGCTACAACGCAAACACGGACATTCTTCACGCAAACCCCCGTGAATTCATTTCCTCGGCCGTATTTATCAATTTTCCTTACACCGAACCTCTTCGATTTCACTTGACACGTGGTCGTCGTCCGAGTAGGGGATTTCCCGTAACTCAACTTCACTATACATCGATTCTTCACAAAATAAAGTATACTGTATCCGCACTCCGCAGAGTAGCTTCTTGAGAAAAACTATTGACGTAATCATACGACAAAACGGAAAGTGTGAATAAAAATGACGTCGTTGTAAATACTGCACCTATACAGCGCTAAATACATTTTCAGCACCATTTCTCAAAACATAGTCGTCTGACCCTTCACGATATTTACGGTTTGCATAATCAAATTGTACAGGAAAAATAAAAAAAATCAATATTCAGAAAAGAATCATTGAAGCTGCAATGTATCGTGACTGTTCTGCAATTGCATGGTATGCACCAATTCCGACTATTTTTCTTTGCAAAAACTAAGTCATTGGGTAAAAACGTGCCATTGTTACGCTAAGAAATAACAATTTTCATTTAATTTTCGGTTCGTAACAACTGTCTGGCCTATTTCCTCAGCGTACTATGGGAAAAGATGTTCATCCACAGCATTGCGGCCTCCATGCGCGAACGCGACAATATACAACTCAACGGCTGCCAAGTTTTTAATTATTTAAAGCTCGATAACTTTTTCTCATTGCTTATTTTTTCGAGATTATTACACGAACCTGGCGTTTTATTCGTTATAATAAATGCGAGAGAGTGAGCGAGTGAGTTTGAGAGTGTCAGGAATGCATCTCAAAACTCACAATTAGACGAGTATTGCTTTTGGGCACTATATAGGAAACAATAGCGCCGTACTCGTCTGTTTTCGTAGTAATTAAGTTTATATCAATTGTCAAGTTGATATTATATGCCGGATATTTAATTTCGTTGGCTGGCGAATGCGAGGAAATGGAAAATGCGTGAACAGCGATTGGCTAGGAAAATTAATAAGAATAAAAAGCAAGGCGTTTACAAACAAAACGAAACGAAGGAGAAAAAAAAGCCGCTTCATTTGCGAGTATTTTATCTCGTTTTATTCTCGCTCTTCAGTGTCAAGTATGAGCGTTGACAGGATATTTTTTTGTTGTTTTTGTTTTTATTCGGAGGGCTGGCAGAAATAATTTTCTAACAAAGATCCTTAGCGAAGCGTTTGCAAACAGGCAGCGCTGGCATCTAGTTTATCTAAAATGAATTTTCCAAATGCGCTCCCCCCGCTAGAAGGTAACGTTGTTGTTCATTTAGAAAGGATCTAAAAACTGGGATGCTTCCACGATAAAACTTTTGCCGCAAATCCACTGGAGGAAATAAATGGCTGCAGGAAGCCTCCCTGCATACCAAAACCGCAATACAAAACCTATTTATTTCCGACAAAGCAGTGTGGAAGCTAATATAGTGCCGCGTGGGCGAGAGGGAGGAGAAGGAGTGAGTGTGTGTGGGGGGGGAGGTTTGCACTCGAAACCATTCAAGTTTTATTATTCATATGCGAATGCGCATCATTAGTCAACAAATGGAAATGTGTTGAAGGCCTAGCGTCATCGAAATAATATTTTCATTTTGCAAAACGGGCGTAATGGCACGGCGTGGCCATAAAACGGTGGTGCGGCGAAGGGTGCGCCAAGCTTAATTCAGACAAAATCAATATTTGCCAAATACAATTATTGCCGAATCTAAATAACTGTCCAAAATATGGCACGCGATGGATGCCGCTTATGAAAACAGCCTACTCGGATGCAGACGGATGGCACCGAGGGAAGATTGTCAATGGCAAGTCCTGTCGCTGGTAAAATGTCAGAATAGCGTACGGTAGTAATGCAATCGCGGCCTAAAATGGGATTACGAAAAAGAGTTTCACCGACTATTTACTCAGTTCGAGTTGTGGGCTTTAACCTTGTTGACCAAGAGGTTCTTTCAAACGAGCGAATTAGTTACGCTTTTAAAACACGTTATGCGAACCAATTTAGGTGTGCGTTGGTTAAAATTAACGTATTCTCGATCTATCGACAAAACTATTCTTGAATTGCATGAGTCATCTTAAAACAACTACTTATGTGGAAACAAGACGTTCTTGTAATTTTTTGTATATATTTCCGTATTTTTGAATTATTGGAGTCGACGTAAAATGTTTTTATATCATGCAAACAAGTAAAGGCATAATATTTAAGAAATGCTTAAAAAGGTCGCAATTTCAATAACATTCAGAATCTAAATTCTAGTGTTTATTATTCCTCACATAATGCAAAAATACTGAAATATATACAAAAAATTAAAAAATACAGTCAATTTCGATTATTAACTATGAAGTCGCAGACGACGTTTGACTATAAATGTTGCCAACCAAAAATGTCTTCGCAATTTCAAGGAATCAATTTTTAACATCAAATTGCTTTTTTCAAAAATACTGCGGCTTAAAAAATATGGGAAGACCCACATTTACGAACGCACGAATCGCAATGTACTGTGCTCGACTACCACCACAATGTGGAAAAACTTACAGAAAATAAATATAATTGGAACACTGAACGCTTAAAGAATATGTAATAACTTAGCATGAAATGAAAGTACATATGCCGTATTTTGGTTCTCAGGAAAAATAGAAAATGTATATTCGGTATTATAAACGACTCTAAATATCAGTGTTTGGGCATTATTTATTCGATATTGGAAAGCTCAATGCAATATCTTTCAATTCGCGTTCATTGAACAGCAAATCTATTCAAGTATCTATCATTGCTACGAGCGTACCAGTGATCATTAAGTGTGCCTTTATGTTCAAATACTGTACAACAAAATATTGATTATGAATTCATCGAAGTAATCCTAAAGATTAGATAGCACGTTCGAGAGTTTGATCTGAAGGAAAAATATTTGCTAACGAAAAGACGAAACAATTTGCTTTTAATAAACCACACAAAATACCTCGTATTGCAGCTTTTATAACTTCAAACGAAATAAAATTATATTCAAAAACCAATAAGACTTTCATTCATTGCCCAAAATTCTAAGCAAGCAACCACGCATAGCTTTGAAGCTTTAAATGATTGCCTAACTCTAAGAAAATTAGAAAATACAAGCATTTCTTCAGGATCCTATACTGTACATAAAATAAAAACATTTGTCATTAGATGTTTAACTATTCCTATTAAATGTAAATGAATATACCTTGTATCTCCACAATTAATATCTTGAAAATGGAGATCAGCTTTGAATAAACCATGCTGAACACGCCTCGTGACAAAATCGTATACCGGTATGCCAAACAATTTGGAGCATTATATAGCAATATGCGTAAAATATCACATTAGAAATTTGAGTTTTCATAGCTGTATATAAGATACAGTAATACAATGTAATCAGTGATCAACAGCACTTTCATTTTTCGACCAAAATTATCTAAGTAAGCAACCACGCAAAGCTCTACAATAATTGTGAACTTTTTTATGAATATACTTGTACATAACATAAAAAACATGTGAAATCACAATATTAGCAATGCTTTTTAGATTCCTATACTTGACAGATAAATACAAAAAAAACTGTGTGACAACAATCCATTCCCTATATTAGGCGCAAACCCAGTTATGTTTTGCCCTTGGAGGTGCTTTAAAGCTCTTTGCGCACAAACATTGCGCACAAAAAATATACCCATAACTGCGATATAAAAAATGTAAAACGTCTCGCAGTCTATCATAAAAAAAGCAAAGTTATCCTTTCGCAAAAAATAACTGGTCTACCATAATTTTAATATACATGATGTCCCCGCAAGCATGTTCCATATAGAGTAAAAACCACAGTAGAAATAAGTGAAGGTATCTTTCAAAAGTGAATCATTTTTTGTCAACTTACTAAAGATGCCTTTCTAATAGATTCCCCGCAGGGAAAAATTGGAAATCAAAAACAACCTAGACAGGGATCGAAACTTCCAACATGCGTTGTTCAGACTTCAACCGTTGGTAAACAAATGAATATCGTGGAAAAGGAAAAGCAACGATAGTCAGCTTGGAAAGATGGAAACAATAGACAGCCATTTTTTAAAGAATGAATTCTCTAGAAAGCAGGTTTTTTCAGGCAAAAGTGCCGCGTGCGTTGGCGGAACGTTCTACAATTATTCGTCGCCTACAATACACATTTGAAATTCGCATCTCGAGTGAACCAGACTTTCCCTAAACAAATAACTTCCCAACTTCTGCATATGTTATTCATGAAAGAGAAGCGAAGGTGTCGCTTCCCATATCCCATGCCTCAGTTCATTGTAACGGAGTCTTTTGCATTAGGCATTCCGGCGAACAAATCCCGGTACCGTTTTAAGTTTTTTTTCCCCGCACGTTTCGCTACGGCGCTGTCAGAGTCAATGCTATTAAACGCGGGGGGTGCGACAACAGCGTGCGCCCCCCCCCCTAGCCAACGCACCCCAGCCACCCTGCCCTCCTCTTCTTTCACAATCATTCTTCCACTGCAGTCTATTCAATAAGCATTCGCTATGACGTGTATATCCAGATATAAAAAGCACAAACTGCAAACATTTTTGGATGGATGTGGGTGCAGCGCCGTTCCCGGGTGTTATTTCCAAAGCAATAACATTTCCTCGGATAATGCTCTTTTTTTTTTTTCCACAGACTTCCATTACGGGCCAACCTTTTGTGGATGGCTGAGCCTAAGGATATGGGAGTAATAAAATGAACCTCTGCTTTAATGGCACAACTGTCACGTTGGATATGAAACACGCACCTAGATAGACGGAAGCGAGCCGTCTATGGCGCTACCTGTGCGCCAGTTTCCTACACAACCATCATCAGCGGGGGATATTACCCGTCGACCCCGCCGTCATTGGCGGAGCCCCGGCGCAGGCCCCGCCCCTTTCCCCCGCAATAACTTTCCTTCCGAACTTTTATATTTATTCATTTACATACTTTCATGAGATTTTGCGGGGTGGACGCGCCCCAGTTTGGTTAAGGAATTTCGCCGAACAATTCCGTTTTATACGCCGTTTAAATGCCTCTTGTCAATAACCATTTTACGGGTTTTCTCGTAAAACCCGAAATGCACCTCCGCAGCGCCGTTATCTTTCGCCCCTGATGACAATACGCGAAGGCAGCGCCGAAATTATGATAATCGTGCTATTAGAGCGCACCCAACGACCGTTTCGTAGAACTGCGGTACCAGAGATGTCCGCTGAGAGCGCTGGGAGAAACACTTTTCTTCAGGAATAGACACGAGTTCCTCAAACGAAAACATGTATAAAAAGAGTCCACGGAATTCAAACTTTTGATAGTTTCGTAAATTTGGGATTAGATAGAAAGATTTTCCATTTTTTCTGACGAGAATCACGGTCGTCATGATCCTAAACATTCACGTTTTATAAATGTTTAAATAAAAATGGTACATCAAAAAACGAAAATCATTAAAATTTGGACCTAATATTTTTAGCCTCACTGCATCAATGTGCTGAACATCAAGATGCAACTATGACGTCATCTCTATAATCGAAGACAAAGCCCAACTATTTAAATAAGCTGTCGAAATTCAGACGTTTCCAATATCGAGAGAGTCATAACGGAAGCTTCAAAAAGTCAACATGAAAAAATCCAACATGAAGCTAAAAATAAAAATAACATTTCACTTAGATCGATGTCCGACAGAAATTAAGACCTTCGGTTCAAAAATTTCTGATAAAATAATTTCCATAAAAATCTAATAAAACTCGAGTGAAAAATACGTTTACCAAATTACGTTTATTTGTTGAGAAGAGTTTAGAAACGCGTTTTGAATACATGGAAAAACACTGATTTCGAACTATGCATCCAATGAGGACACATTTGGTTTTTTACAAAAGATAATAGAAATTGTTTCCAGGGATCACTGGATACTGACTAGACAGATTATAGAGAGCAAAGTGACGTTTGGGATTTTGAAGGACGTTTAAAGAATCCGAGGATATATCGGTAGGCGTCATATTCAAGATTTTAAATTACATGAGCGAGCTAATATGCATAACCATTCAATAAATCATGAAAATCATGAAATTTACCTCCAGTCGTAAGAAAGACAATTATTGTCGAATTACACTAGAAAAAAATTGATCATAACAGGATCTTACTTAGCGATAAGTTGAAATGAATCCGATATGATTCTGTTACATAAAGAAACAGAAGGGAAAAATGAAAAAAAAGACAAATCATTAAAACTCATTTCATAGCTATCAAATAAAGGGGAAAAAATGACATAACTTCCATTCGCTGAGTTTTATGCGGCTTTTACGATTGATCGATATTAGTAATTCATTTTGTACCAACTATAATTCGAGTAGACTACAAATGCGTTTAGTACGCCTTCAGAATAAATCATTAATGAGGCGCTTTACGGGAGAAATGTTTGTATGCATAAATAAGTAAAATACTCAGTTTTTGGCATGGAAAAATTACGAGCTGCTTCCAGAAGCTAATGCCGAGGTAACTCGAAACTCAGAAGCAGTTTATGTCGCTATAAATTATTAATATATTTGTATATGCCTTTCGTCTTTAGTCAAGTAAAATCGTTCATTGAGTAAAAAACGACCAGAAAGCATCGTTATAATCGTAAATTAACATTAAAACGAGTTCCTCTTGGTGGCTATCGAGTAAATTCAGTGAGCAATAAATACAACTTTGAACAGCAACAACAATAATTTAAAGCACTTCAGAAAACTTTGAATCATGACTTTTTCTTGCAGCTCCATCACCATGCACCTCACTGTACTGAGTATACTTCATAAATAAGAAACGATTTCATTAATTTTTCATTCTAAACCTAAAATGAACATTCGGCCAAAATGGCTGTAATATCTACTTCCTCTTAAAATGAATGCTAGCAAATACGAAGGTACATGTATTTGCAATGCCAACACATGTACTACCGAAAATTAAATGAAAAATTGATTCAAGGGTTTATGCATTTTTCTGTGTCACAGGTTCTAGTTTATGACTCCTAGATAGTATTTGTCGAGTAAGATGTAATAAATGTATTTGTTAAACAAAATAAAAACCGATAAGAATTATTTTACCGTGCACAAATTTATTGTTTGTATGGTTGGTTAGGATATGGTAGAATCAACAATGTTCCTAAAATTCAATAACAGCTATTTTGGTGTCTGCTAAAAATACTTAGAAATAGTTCTACGAGGGGGGACTATGAGGTTAAATCGAATTATTTTATATGAGACTTTTTAAAATTCTTAAATTGAAAACTGGTAGACGACATTTTTGAAATCAACTATGAGCTTTTGTTTTTTAATTATTTTGACGCTGGAACTGTCAGCTTAAAGCTTGCTACTTGGATTGTAGGGTATAGCTTAAAATTGAGAACAGTGTCAATTCAAATGCATTTTTAAATACCATTCTTAGCACATGCACCGCTGGTGCTTTACGTTTTGTGTTAGAATGAAGACCATTAAGTGATCCAAAGTCTGATAAAAGTGCAAAAAAAAAACTCAAACGATTTTCGAATATGTATGCTTAACTTGTAGACCTTTCCCTCTCCTTTTTTATTGTTACATGGTATCGAGCGAATGTAATCTTGTTCAATACGAGGGACAGAATTTCAATTTTTTTCCATGGGCAGCATTGATTTGTTGATCTCATATTTTCTGGGATTCAAAAAATAAATCAGTGCATGCGTCAAAGCCTTACTACTGAAGGGGAAAAAAACGAGATAAAATTATTTTTCACAATATATTCAAGCACTGGCCTATTTCGATTTTTCCAGGATACTCAAAACATTTTGCGAAATATATTTTATCATAATTTATTTCCATCGATTTTTGAAGTGTGAACCAGCATCTGTGGAAAATAGCACAGCGCCGTGCGCTTGCTTTTGACTGTTTCCAAGTTTTCTTACTTCGCTTTCGAACTATTATTGATTACTCGATTTTTTGCATGTTTTTCTTATGTGTGCATTTTTCTTTCTCGCTACCTTTTTACCATATGGCTGCGTTTTTGCTGCAATTTGGAAATCGTCATATTAGCGAAATTGCAGGCGCATTTTCACTTTCTATTCCGAAACATCGTACAGTTTACAAAGGCGTGAACCAAAACACTGCGCTCAATACAGCGGCAACGGAAAATGCATAGATTTATCTATGTGGAAAATTCGAGCAAAATATAACTTAACAGATAAAACGCGGAAGTGGATGAAAAGTCTTAAAATGCGAACCTTAATGCATATATTAAGGATTCATGTGTACGTCCATCTTCCCCATACAGTGTATATAACAGCATACATGTACAGTGTACACTGTATATGCATGCCCATAGAATAAAAGTTACACACAGGTACAGTAATACGATGTAATAAAATACGTTGTAACGAAACCCCATAAGACTAGATACAGCATATGCAAACAAAAGGAGAAACTGATGCACCAAATTCACAAACTTTAATTAGAAACCAGATACACCTTTTGCTGAATTGATAGAAACAAAAGATGCGTTCTTGTTTCACAACTGGTTCTTTAAGGATTAGCAAAATAAGCGTGGAGATGTAAGTTAAAAATAGAGTGGCATAACGTAAAGGCAACTCAGTTAATCCCACTAATTTTGTGAAAATGGTGAAAGATTGGAAAAAAATTGGCTTAAAGTACAGGAAATTCGATGGACGACATTTACACTCGACTTTAATCGCTTATTAAGTTAGGGATTTGTGAACTCAAAATTCATCACCCACAGTTCGCTGAAGCTTTTCGCAGTAAAGTCTTGAGTTAAAACTTTTTCTCAATTTTACTCCCGAGGCCCATTCAACTGATCGTACGGAGACTGCAGCTTATACGACCATGTCCAAAGCGCACGCAAGTTCGGTATTTATTAAATCAAACTGAATGGATTTCGAACAAAACTTCAAAGTTGAGTCTGATAATCCAGAAGAGCAAAGGGAGCAGAAAAGCATCGGGCGAAATATATCAAATCGTTCATTTTTTTTTTCGAGTCAAAACCTCGGGTGGGCCGTAAAAAAGCGGATGTCTATTAATCTCGGCTCATAGCCTTAATAATAAAACAACAAAAGGCCAATATTGAGCGAGGGTAGTCAACCTCAAACGTCCTCAATATTTCGGCAATCTAGAAGGCTGCAGCGAAGAATCCAGAAAGTCTAAGAGAATTGGATATGCGCATAAATCTTTCGCGCTCGGGACATATCCGCGCTCAATCCGCCGCGCTTTTTTTTAATGCCGATTTGGCATTTTTACGCAACAATGCGCAACAAGATTTTATATGGTCGTAAAGTTTGCAATTTTACGAGATGGAAAATTTCCAAGGACAGGATGAGAAGTGAGCGAAAGAGGTCAGACGCAGCCCGCGCATATGCAGCTTCAATCTGCATCACTTAAGTCACTAAATTGGATGTGGCCTCATAAATTAAAGATGATGCCTGCAGTAATTCCAGAGGTTTATTGCATTACGCCGTAATGGGATTCGTGAATAATTGCATCGGCGGAGAATCTAGAAATTCATTTCGAAATTTTGAAGGCAAGGAGACCGGAGTAACTTCAAGATGGCGGCGCGGGGCGCGCCAATTAGCCGAGACCGGGCAACCCGAATTGGGTTAATCAAATTAGGAGATTTAGCTTCGAATGCGGCATTAAACCCAAATCCTGCGTGGAAGGTGAATATCACTTCTGACAGGGAAGCACCGATTGATAGACGGTGGAGTCTGCAGGTTACCTTAATTACGAGCCCATCTTGAACCGAATTAAGCTCGCGGTGCTGGAAAATGTTTAAGAATACACATTGAAGAAGCAGTTGGGATCGCTCGGTACGAGATGATTTTGCCTGTGTTGGAGATTCGAAAAACATGTACATGTACAGTGCATGCATGATCAATTGCCAATTAGTAACTTAGCAAATTACCAAAAAACGTCATTAAATTTGAATCATCGTATGGACGCGATCATTTGTAAAAAAGAAAAATGAGGATATACAGTGTACAGTATACTGTATATAAGCTTGTGGACCATATATGTATTTTGTGCCACCCTGTATCGGACTATTCGCAACATTGCGCGCATAGACAAGTTGTACAGTAGGCTACAGTAGTTTTTCTTTCAGGAACTGGCTCCAGTTAAATTTCACAATGCACGTTAACTATAAGTAAATTTTGATTGGTTGACTGAGTGCAGTTGTGGTTTTTATAGCTTTCCAAAAAATATAAAACCACCATTTTTTATTGGACAAAATTTGAAGAAATAATTGGATCGGTTATTGAAAATACTTTGTAGAAAACATAACTCGCAAATACTCAATTTTTGGCGCGATCAATGGACGATTTAATATCCTGTACATGTATAACGTATTCAAAATACAAGTAAACTGGGTGTCTACCTGTATAAATTAATAACTGATTGAAGCTGCATGTTCAATTTGCATTTTTAATTTATATTTCCGCAATGATATACTGTACAAAATGCTTTGCAACCGATAAACTGCATAGACCTCATTAAAAGCAAACTTCTTTACATATTACTGCAAATTCGTAATGCACCTTTTTGGGCTTAAAATTCTCAATTATTGATTTCTAAAAATGAGAATATAGAAAATTTCTAAAAGATTGCAGAACTTCCAACTTTTTACGTTAACTGATTTATACTTATATAGCTTATGGTTTCAGCATTGGTAATTCATATAATTGAACCCATCATGTTGAAAAGCAAACAGTTGCATTTTCTCATGAACAGGAAATACTTCCGATAGTCAAATAGATGATAAATAATTTAATCTCCAAAATATGTAAATGCGGTTACTAAATGCATTGGATTGGTATATATCAGATTGACAAAGTTAGGCATCAAATGATTCATTCATTTTGTGCAATTGAAAAGAGAAAATAAATCCAGTTAAAAAAGTTACGAGTACCATGAAATATTTCTGGTTATTTAATTCAATTAAGAAATTTATTATGGACATTTCACGTAAATATCATGTTTTTACCTTAAGCATATTTTACAGTAGCGTGAAACATCAAAAATATATATTCGTTTATAAATGTGCCCTGAACACATTTTCTGTTGTATATATTGTAAGAAATTTAATACACAGTGGTATCACAAAGAACATACTGCATGCATCGAGGCAATTTTTGCAAAAACATACGGCTCACCGTACTGTAGATTTTTGCCACTTAAGGTATTTCATCTTATCGATCATCCCATGACGATCTTGGAATACTGATGGTCATTACTGCTTTATTTAAGAAACGCTGTACGATCCCTTCGTTATTTATCGTCACAACGATTAGTTATGTCATAAAATCCAGTAATGGCTCACGCGAAAACACCAATTTCGAACTATCGGTGTGCCCAAGACCGACGAAGGCCAAGTTTATGCTCTATTAATTATGTTGGAAGGATCAATCGTTCAAGCCACTTGTTGCAAATGACGTCTGGGAGGATTTTCATAAAACATTGACCGGCAATCCAAAACCCATAAATTGATTACATGTAGTGAGATATTACCAAGCTACTCGTCACGATTTTCTGTCAATGTATCCAATAACAGAAGTAGTCCAACAAACATTGGATCTGGGAAAACGTTTTTAAACGGTTCACGCCGTCATTTTAAAGGGGATCTGCATTGTAGCAGTCACGAGCATCATTTAATCTCAGCCTTAATTAATGGTGATGGAGCACAATACAATATGTATTAAGGGGAAAATAGAAATATATATACGCACAAATAGCACAAATAAGAATTGGGCACTTCATGGACTGCTTTTCAGGTGCGAAAGAAACATTTCCTTTAACCATTATCTACATGTATATATCATTCCGCAGTTGCTTGCGATAGACATTTGCATGTATTAATGATAAATCGCGAGAACGCCATCCATTTTCAACCAACTACAGGACCGCATAAAAAGCGGAATTGCCAATTTCACTCGCAAACCCCAACACGAATAGCTGTTTATAAATCCCAACGCTGATACATAGTACGCCAGCTTTGATATTAAAGAATCTTATGAATTGTCGATATAGGTCCATAGATGAGTTATGAAAAATCTGCCATACAAGCTGTTAGTAGCAATATAAATGCAGGGATAACAGCCATTGCTATTTTATGGGAGAATGACATAAGAGAAACGCTAAAATGCGACTATGTTATAGGTAAGAAAATCGGACTTGATTTGGGCTAAAAAAAACACAGACTGCATCGTCTTGATAGTCCCCGAAACCCGAAATTTCACAGTAAAAATATTAAAATTGCAGAAAAAAGTCAAGTTACTTTATACACGATTCGAGTTATTACGATTATACGATTGGAAACAATTGTGCGGCGCAATAAATAATCGAGATTCCAATTTTAATTATGTGTTAATAATTATCATTTTGATATTAATATGCTTTTGTAATTCAAACTGAAATGTGTGCCATATTGTTTCAAGGATAATATCGTTAAGTACATCCGATACCAATGCGTTGGTAACTGATGTAGAATAAGGCCTTTGTAAAATTGACAATAACTAACCAAGCTTACAAAAATCCATTGAGGTCAATATTAAATTTATGAACATATAAATTCATACAGCATCAAACCACATGGCAACTTGAAATTTGTTATCTAAATTCAAAGATGCACCCAAATTGAGTAGGAATACATCTACAGTACATGTATATCTATAGCAAGTGGCTGTTGAAGCCTCATTCAGTTTAAGAAGTGGTTAATGATTTGAACAGTTCACGTTTTGTTGTCATCTAATCATCCTCATGGACCCTTAGTACTTTCTGACTGGCACTTTAAACGCCTGCTGGCATGGCAAGTTGTTCGCCCTCAATCTCGATCCCCAGACAGTCTATGTTATTGACTGTTGCCCTGCGCATTGCATCAGCTTAACATTCATCCATTGTTAAATTATTCAAGATTTCTTGCCATTTCCGAGCGCCGGGTGTCACTCAGAATGCTCGTTGGAATAAGCTCGCAAACACCCGTGTCTACAAATGAAGTCGGTGAAGCCCAAGGTGACCGTCTGCTTAAAACAAGTCAAACCTTTTTGGGATTTATGTCTGAACCATGACTACCGAATGGGGTTTTCAAACGTATTCGCAAAGCGCTATTTGACATCTCGTGTTCTGTTCCGAAGAAATGCATCGAGCATCTACGTGTTTTTTTTACACTGACCATTCCTGAATATGCTGCTTCCATGGCAACGAACAGCCTGATTTGGCATTATCAGGTAAATCTTTCATTACTAATTTTTCGAATGAAAATAAAATAATTAATGAACATCAATATAATTAACATCATCTAATACACTTCGTGTATGTTTGATACAATACAATTGTATAATCTATCTTTAAAACGTGTATTCTAATCGTTTGCGTATATTTACTAAAGAACGTCACGGTCACGTACATATTGTACGTGTTAGATTTGTTTCTTTTGATAACCTAGAATTCAAGTGTTCCGTTTCCTTGAAATTAGCCTACCTATTTAAAATCAATGGCAGACCCATTATATTCATTCGCGCTAAGTATGTATTTTGTATTATACAATAGTTTAGACTAAAGGACTAAAGAAGCAGCAATAAAATCAACTGAAAAATAAATTTTGTCGAGTCATTTAGTCCAAACAATATAGAAAACAGAAAGATCTACCTGATTTTATCTGAATAGTTTATGAAAATTCTTCAAGGTGCTGTTAACATAATTTATTTAAAAGACTGGGCTAAATGTCAAAAGGTATTGGCATATTTTACATAAGTAATGATGTCAGGTTAATGCAGCGATTTTATACTAACCAAGAAAAATAATGACAAGATTTCGGGATGCTTAAAAGTATTTGCAATTTGGAAATTTGCAACAGAGAAATGAGGAAACTGTACGTTGTAACGAGCAATCAAAACTGAAACGTGCGTTTAAGCCGGCCATACACGAGGAAAGTTATATCTGGAAATACGGCATGTTCAAAAAGTTATGTTTTTTAGAATGTGAATT
>JAQGAO010001644.1:0-23316 GCA_034697705.1 Ommatoiulus sabulosus | reverse complement strand
CAGAGCGTCGTTACAGGCCTTTCAATAGTTCCTTAAAAATCCGCAAGAGGATCTGATTAGCAAAAGGGTCAATTGTTGTTCAAAATAAGTTTATTTCCAGAAATTTTAATTTCAACTTCTCTGACTTTTCCAGGTTTTAAAAAAATTTCCCTGACCAATGACAATGTCCAAAATTGACTTACTTTGCAAAATCGACGCAAGAAAATATTTTGCAAAATTTACACTAATGACAATGCTTCAACATTGTTAAAAAATTTGCATGAAAAATGTTGTAAATTCGACAATTTTGTATTCCGAAAATGCTTAAAATTTGTCCTCGGAAAACGCGAAATCTTCCAATTTTGTCCTCGGAAAACGTGGAAAAATTTTCCAAATTCGCCCTTGGAAAACGTGGAAAATTTGGCACTGTGAAAACGTGAAAAAATTTAAATTTTGCCCTCGAAAAACGTGGAAAACTTCGCAAATTTCTACTAGAAAAATGGGCCCTGAGCTATAACCATGTAGAATCATTAATTTGTGGCGAATCGACAGGATAGGATAAATTACCTTTCGAATAATCAAATTTCAATTAATTCTTCAAAGATCTTTACTGATATCATAAACATTCGCAGCGTCCTTAAAATGAAGTGCAATGATTTTTTTTCTTGGATTTTGAGAGGCCTGGTTGAATAAGTAGTTAAAACCCACGTGTGTATTATTCGCCAATTTCGTAAGTGTTTAAAAAAAAAGCGCTAATCTCGGTCATAGCGGGGATAAACTTCTGAAAACACCCATTTGCAACTTCCCATCATTCCACGCATTAAAAAAATTAAATGCATGGAATGATGGGAAATTTAAAAAAGTCAATTCCAGTTTTAAACAACTTAATTACCAGTCTCGTCGAGCAGATTTTTTTAATTTACTGGACAAAATACTAGTGCTTCAAATTAGGTCTAGTCAACACATGATTTGACTTTTTTAGGCGAGTGGGGTCTGAACGAGAAAGTGTGACAGATGTCTGGAACATAATGATTAAGAATTAAACTGGCGTGAAGGCGTGTGCCAAAAATCTGCAATTACACAATTTGACCCAAAGCGCGAATGCACCCATAGCTAGCCTGGGTGGACATGATTTTCCTACCCATTTTCATTACTCATGCCAATGCTTGGGAATTTAAGCCACTGACCAGTTTCAGCACCAAATCCGGGTGGATATTAATAACGGATACGTTACCCTTCTGATCGAGTGCCTTTATTATTCATCAGCACTCGGCAGAAGGACAAAGGGTTTTCTTATAAGCGATTCGAGGCCACTTCTAATTTCTTCCTCCCATTCAACCCACGTGAAACAATGCAATAGTGTTTCATTTAAAATAACAACAACGAGGAAGTCTTTAAACCTAGACCATAAGACTCGTAATGAAATGCAATATGGCCAAAAATACGCCCCTTGCATCAGAAACGCCGATATACCTAGAGTAGGAATAAAAGGCAGCCAATTACTTCATATTTTAATAAATCATTAAAAGTTGAAAGGTTCTTCCTATAACAATGGGTAATACCGCGTAAAACAACCCTGTTCTGAAAGGTGGGTGCTTGGTTGCGACTTGACCTACCCGCATGCTACTCAGACAATATAACGTACAGTATAAAGTTTTATGAGGGTCTACCAGCTCTTCATTCTCTGTGGGAATTATGGCAGGGTTCCCCCAGATATTTCATTTCCAACTTCCCTAACTTTTCCGGGCTTTTAAAAAGAAATTTCCCTAACCAACGAAAACAGTTGAAAATTGTGCACCTTTGTGCTAGATAACGTTTGAAATCTTGAAAAATTTTATATTAAACGAGAAGTTTGAGCAATCTGCAAATTTGTCCTCGGAAACTGTTGAAAATTTTGCAAATTTGTCCTCTGAAACGGTTGAAAATCTCGCAAATTTGTCCTCGAAAACTGTTGAAAATCTTGCAAATTTGTCCTCGGAAACTGTTGAAAATCTTGTAAATTTGTCCTCGGAAACTGTTAAAAATTTTGAAAATTTGTCCTCGGAAACTGTTGAAAATTTTGCAAAATTGTACTTTGAAATTTTTTTAAAAGTTTGCAAATGGTCCCTGAGATAACCACATATAAGCATTAATTTTGGATCGTGACAACATTAACACGTTGAATTTCCCTGACTTTTTCAAAATGCGTCATTCTTCCCTGACTTTTTCAAATTAAGTCATTCTTCCCTGACTTTTCCAGAAATTTTCAAGTTCCCTGACTTGAGGCATTCCCTGTATGGGAATGCCCATTTAACTCATAAACGAAATATTTTCAATAGAAATATTTTTCTGCAGGCACATGTAAATAACTATAGGAATTGTGAATTTCACATTTTTAAATTTCCCACGCTTCAATTTTAAATGATTTAAAAACTTCCTTTTTTAAAATTTGAATTAGTGCTGCGTAAATTGATCCCTGGAACGCGCTATCTAAATTCCAAATACATGGGTTTTTTTTTAAACATAGCGTGGAAAATTCATTAATGTGAAATTTACATTTCCTAGATATTTACCGTATTCGTTATCTAAAGGCAAATAATTTATTGAAATTACTTCGATATATGTCTAAAATTATCTTCGAAAAATCCCAATGGACAACGTATCATCTGTAGATGATCTGGGCAATCGAATGCGTTTATTCAGCAGCATATTTTGTTTTCCTGACATGGTAATGAGCTAATCATGCATTTTCGGTCCAAATGCTTCAGGTCTTGGGAGTACATTCGACAGAAAAATGGCGTTGCTATACTGTCGTTGCGACCTTCAGGTGGCTTCTTATTGAAAACACTTTTTTCTGGAAGCATCTTCGCCACTAATGATCCCGGTGTCTCCTTCATTGCAACCCATGCCAACTAAGGATATAATGGGCTATATACGTTTGGAAGATTGGTAGTGCCATGGCCTAATTTGCAAATATAAAAATCCCAGAATGTCTTCCCTCGTGGTAATCAGTGGCACTAATAGCCGTCAACACTTGGCGATTGCTTCCTTCGAGCACAAGAGCCATGGTGGATTCGAAGCAAACAATGCCATCAGCGAAGGTAATAAACAAGGGAATACGCGCTCTACCATCCTAAAGACAACGATGAAACATAGTGCCATAAAAGGTCTCTGTGCACAGTTCGCTCACCGCTATAGTACGTGACATCACCGCGTCACGTTTTGAAAAAATTTCCTAACAAGAAACGTTGCTATGGCATTCAAACTAAATCGTAAACACCAGGTAATTACTCTTTACTCAAGAATGTAAAGAGGCGCTAAGTTTTACAGCAATGCCTGCAGTCGACGTTCAGGTGGATTTTGCCATTTTAAATAGGTAAAACATATTTGGCCAAAAAAAAAATGGTCACTCAAAGCGAGAGATCCAATCCAGTGCAAAGAAAATCAGCTTTTGGAGTCCTCCTCAGGCTCCTCTTGCAGCGCGCATTGGCCTATAAAGCCTGGTACATGTGCCAAAGAAACACGTACTGTTCGCAACAAAGTTTATTGAAAATGTTGCACAAAAAATTGGGGAAACATTTTATCGCAACATGTTTGTTGCGAAACTGTTTCATGGCATGTTTCGCAACAATGTTGCGTTGGTCTGTACTAGGCATTATATTATACGTAGGCCTACAGTTGATTGAAAATCTTTGGAGTGCCATGAAGTTTACCGGTGAAGGTTTCACAGAGAAGTTCACCATTTCTTTCCCCAACCCTTCTCATTTACCCGGGTTTGGGACCGGGAACAACGGCGAAATACTTCACTGTGAAGAACCTACTGTAACTTATAGGACGGGATAGGAATGGATTGTGGGAGATCCAACAATCCTTTGGATCCTTGCTCAGTGATCCAAAGATTTTCAGATAGCATAGGAAATCATGGAGGAAGTTGACATACATGTATGAGGTCTCCGATGGTCGGCCACGACTGAACGGATAATAACAAAACAGTTGACTTTGTGCTCTAAAACGCTCGACACACTAACCCGTCTCATACAGGGAGTAAAAACAAACTCTATGGATATTAATTCTTAAAATATCTTGTCACAGTTACACAAATTATGGTCGAGATCATAAACGTACAGCTATAAGGAAAGATTGAATTGGTATTTGTACAAACGTTCTGACAACCACTTAAGTTAATAGATCTTGGGATGAAGCGATGGTGGACATAACCCGTGCGTCGAGACAGGCCCTTCAAACTGGAAAAATCGAACATCTATTTATCTATTCGATGCAAGACTCGCAGATAACAAATGACAATGTTTACCCGATAGCTAGGAAAAGAAAACTTGCGTCCAGGGGCCGAATTTCCGACTTTTGTAACGTTACATTTTTCATGAATTGCACCGCGTTCATTGGTCGAAAATTCTTTATTCATTGCGTTAATTAATTGGTTAGTTTTTTTTTATTCAACCGATAAACGCCACGCAACTCATGAAAAACAATCACGTTGCAAAAGTCGACAATTCTGCCCCAGGAGCATAAAGCAAACCAGTTGTGCACATGCCCAGCTCTAATCAAATTTGTAGCACTTTGAAACGCGCAATTGAGAGAATGACTAAGCGTTGATATTTTCTAAAATATTCAAAATGTATGGTTAAAAAAGTAGGCCCCAAACACATGGCTTTCACCATGTAGTCGCGTGTCAATATTTGAAAATTCTTAGGTGATGGTTCAGACAATCCCTTGAGCACGAGACAGTGAATCAGTTGCAATACATACATCGCCTTGACCCGATCGGTGGATCTTATTACGTAACGTGACACTGTCCATAAAATCATTCAAAGTGATGTTTTACTCATGTGTCTCCAACTCTGCGTTGACTCATCCACTCGTAATAAATGCAGATACCGGTTATGGAGAAATCTGTGCGAAGAAACATTTGCGTAACAGCCCATCAACCTTATTTCCACATCATTTCGTCCTTGAATTGGAGAAGCAGAAGGGCTACACCTAGCAAGTTGGAAATGAATCTTCAATCGAAATTGCATGGGTTTAGCGCTCTTAAATGGCCCACGCCTACTTGCAGGGCCAATAGAGGTGAAACCATTGAGCCCTGGATAAAATTAAGGTGTTTATGTACCAGAAACCTTGAACTAAGCGCGTGCGTCCAACAGGCTTTCCACGGAGGACTTCCATACAAGGAAAATGCAGCAAAACTGATGCTAAACCGTCTACAGTCCTCCATACTTGCATTCGTTGCTTGGCCTACCAAAACCAGCTTAAAACGAATCGCCGACAGGCCAGTTTCATGATTTCCAGAAAAATGAACCATTTCAGTCAGGCTCAGTTCGGTTGCGATCAAAAACCCAGCGACATTCATCAAAAAATATCACAGGTGACAAACTCGACAAAACTGAGATCAGCTACAGGTATACTATAGCTGGAACAAAAACAGACGTGTGGGCTTAAGACGCGTCACCCAGAAAAAGAAACCGGCGTGCTGATATCTGAGTGGTTGCCAAGAAGTATTACGATCTCAAGGCAGTGTATCTAATCCAACATGCTGGTATAAAGCTAAAGTTACTGTTCCGTACATGTAAAAAATAAACTTGCGCGTAAAGGTCTACACCCATTAGGTGTGGTTTAAAAAAATACTGAAGGTTGGCTAAAATAAGCAGTGAAAGTTTTCCCCCTTAACAAGCAAAAGATATGTGCAACGATTATACAGATAAGATTTGCGACAGTATTGCACCAATTGTACTTTCGTGTCACAATAGTGAAAGTGAAACAACTCATTCTGCAACTGAAAAACACGATGAAATTCCACCCATAGTTTTAATTAACGTGCATTTGTACATAAAATTCGTTGTAACCAGTATACGAATAATTTCAATTGGAATGTATGCCTAACCGTAAACCAATTAGTTTCAAGCATTCAACTTCCCTGACTTTTCCAGGTTTTAAAACAAACTTCAATGAGCAACGACAGAATTGATCGACAGATGCAAATGTTATCCACGCTTTTGCAAAATCAACACAGGACAACTTTAAAAATGTTGCAATATTTACTGATGACAATTCTTTGAAAATTTTACACAACATGTTATACGTATAATGTAGTAAGTTTCGCCAATTTCACTCTGAAAAGGTTGAGAATCTTGAAATTTCTCCTCAAAATCAGTTTTAAAATTTTTTAAATTTCTCCTCGGAAGATGTTGAAAATTTTATAAATTTATACTCGAAAACAGTTTAAAATTTTGTACATTGGTGCTGGAAAAGTTTGAAAATCTCTCAAATTTGTATTAAGAGAAGTTTGAGCATTTTGCGAATTTGTCCTCGAAAAATGTTGAGAATTTTGTAAATGTGTCGACGGAAAAAGTTCAAAATTTTGCAAGCTGAACTTCGAAAACGTTTTTAAAAAAATTTGGAAATGTGTTCTTGTTAAATATTTTAAAATTTTGCAAACTTGTCCTCGGAAATGGTCGACAATTTTCAAATTTATATCGAAATACCTATACGTTATTTCCCTGACTTTTTAAAACTAAGTCATTTTTCCCTGACTATTCCAGAAATTTTCAAGTTCCCTGACTTGTCCAGGTTTTCCAGGTCTGGGGGTACCCTGACTGCTCTTCAGTTGGCATTAACTTTACTGCACTTGACAAAGCATAAAACGAGGCGAAACGTCTCGTGCCAATAAATTCATTGAAACAATGAATTTATTTAATTGTGGAATAAATTGTTCTACCTTCATTGTTTCTAAATTTCAAGCCATTTGAAGATGTCTTACATTTACTTTCATGTCACAATGAGATATTTCGGAACAAATATAAGGAAACGACCACTTGTGGCTAATTGGCATTTTCGTAATGCAGAAATTTCATTAAAACGTACTTGTGAAATTGTCAATCAATGATGAAGTAGATTTATGTTTCCGCTTAAAATTTTACCAAACTTTTTTTGCTGAACTAATTCTATCCCTGCAGCTTTAAAGTGTGACCAGCATTTATTTATTAAGCCAGCTATAGTGTCACCAGTGCCGCAGGGTGCCGGATTTTTAATGGAATCGCAGAGAGCGTGCAATGCTGTATATTGAAGTAAAAACTGATGACTGAGGCTATGAATCTTTTTAGATTACACGTCTACGGTATTGATTTCTGAGCTTTTAAAAAAGCCTTCACGAGTAGAAATCAGACAACAATGAAATATAACACACCCGAGATTTCCAATATTGGACTATTTGGTCTTCGCGCACCAGGCCATTTATTAGTTTGAGTGCCATAAATAAATGAACCGTAGAAGTATGAATCTACAGGTACAAGCCCAAATAAGATAAAAACTAGACAATACCAGCTTATTTAACAGAGTTATCCCAGAAATTTCAAATTCAACTTCCCTGACTTTTCCAGGTTTTGAAACAAATTTCCCTGACCAATGACCATGTCAAAATTGACGTGCCAATGTTATCCACGATTTTGCAAAAGCTACACCGGACAATATTCAACATTTTTCAAAATTTACTAGTGACAATTGTGAAACTTTTTCAAAATTAACACAGGAAAAATTTGTGTTTTGAAATTTTGAAAATTAACACAGGAAAATTTTGTCAATTTGACAAAAGTGGTTTAAAAAAAAATTTGAAAATTGTACAAATTTGTATCGATACATGTTGAAAGTTTTGCAAATTTATCTTCGGAGTGTGTGGAAAATTTTGCAAATTTGTCCATGTTAACCATTAAATTTTTGAAATATTCTTATTAAAAACCATTAAAATTGTGCAAATTTGTTATTAGAAACTATTAAAATTTTGCATATTTGTCATTAGAAACTGTGGAAAATTTTGCCAATTTATCTTTGGAATAGGTTAAAATTTTGTAAATACATGTACAGTATGTCCTAACCCCGTAAAAGCATTAATTTTGGATTGTAAAACAAGGCATTCTTCCCTGACCTTCCCAGATATTTTCAAGTTTCCTGACTTTTCCAGGTGTTCCATGTCTGGGGTACCCCCCTGTTTAACCAAAGAATGCGCTAGCTAAAAAGCTGCTGCTAGATGGCTCTGTGTTTCAAATAAACGCCCAATCCTTCATGGCAATTTCACTGCTGCGCTTGCAATGGCTTCAACTTTGGCAGTGGGTATAGCAGTCAATCAGCCAATCTGGGCACCATTTTTATCGTGTTTTCATATCCAGCAATAAATATCTAATAAGAAAATTAATACAAGGTCGTAGGAAGAGCAAACGCGAATCTCTGCACTTTTGCATTCGTTTAATTGATCTTGCTAGCAGGATGCTTGACGTTATTAGAGGGGCAGAAGTACAAACAGCCTATCATCAATCCGATAAAAGCAAAGCACGAAATGAATGCAGAGGTTGAGTTTCCCCATCGCCGCCACACTATTTTGCGTACCTGTCTAGTTTCCTTTTTTTTTAACGTGGTGTTTGAAGCTCCTTTTCCACGGTCCTGCAAACACTTTAATTACAACTTCCGTTGCACCATCAACAACAGGTTTACAAACTCGTGAATGCATGCTTGGCAGCCTCTGCTCAAAGATTACGACTATCAGTCCCAGCAGCTCTCTGCCATTCTGCTTGATAGTCAACTTAAAAATCCGCAACACGAAATGAAAACGAAAGAAATGATTACAAACACAAAACTACTTTTTTGCAGCTTTACATAATTCATCGCGGTGCAAATTAAGTTGAATAGCTGATAAAACAGGCGCAGGGAACGGTGCGATGAACATGTATGAAAGAGATACGTGTACTTTGCTGATACAACTGCACAATCGGACATTTTTGGCTGCCAGCAGAAACATTTTGCATAATGGTGTTCTGAAAATATAGTAAATTGCACTGCCAAGACACTAATGATACAATTACCTCGTTTCGTTCTTTTTATATTGTTGAACATTACATTTAGCTCAAGGGAACAACTTCGGCATCTTCAGCTTGAGAGAGTAGTAGGCCATACGTAAACTAAGCTCTGTTTATTTTCAGTTACGAACGAAATTCTTCATTTTAAAGTCTAACAAGGCATTAATGTGTAAAATCAGAAAATTTTGTATTCCATCAAATTTCAAGTCACGGATGGTACCAACTAAGCATGACCATATAAGGCCATGTTTCTTGACAAACGTTGATCATGCAGTAGTTACGCTTGACTAATAGGCGATTGTCCTTCAGGCTTTTAAAACTGCAAAGCTTCAGGTCAAAAAAGAATGTCCCGTTAGTGCCTTTGAAATGCCCAATGTCTGTATCTTTGGAATGCCAATGGCTAACACTTCACAGCATGCATAAAATTTGCTCAGCACAAGCATAAACCGGAACTCTTGCTAAACGGTGAATTGCCATATTAAAAAATGATGCATGCATGCAGCGCGACCTTGGGTTGACGCGAGACAATTGCAAATGCAAACTTGAAGACAATGCTTGAATCATTGGAAAAAGGATATTATCAATAAGAAAGAAAAGGCTATACAATTGCTTATCTATACTGTATATTCATTTCATATTTTGATTAAATATGAACTGATGGAGGATCTTAGTGTTGTCATGTGCAAGTACAATGAATTGATACAGGTAACATTACAGAAGCCAACACAACGCTTAGATCTCGTATTTGGAAAGCACTGGTTTAATTTCCAGGTCAGCTAACATGACCGATGGGTTTTATGTTTTCCTTTTCAAGTTCTTCCACGCAAGCGCCATTATGTCGCAGCCCAAAACGTATACGTCTCTTTAAATTCCAGTTTTCTTCATACAATTACTTCCATTGCAGATGTCTAGAAATTGTCACAGGACAATCACAGAAATTTTTGCATTAGCATGGGGAAGTGAAAATCACGTGATTATATGGATAATGCCAGTCTCCATTGAATTCAAGAATGGAGAATCACTCTGTCGTATGAATAACTGAACAAGTTAAGAAATACAGTTTTGTGTCTGAAGGAAAATGTTCTCTGAAATTAGATATCAAAACGTTTATCAAATTTTGAACATGGTAAATAGAAATTGTATCAAATACATTCAAATTCATTACATGTATTTAAATATAAAGAATAATATGGAGGGTTTTTTTTTTTTTTTTTGGTACAGTATTGAAAATTCTTACGCATTTGAAAACCCTGATTTGAAAACACTTGGTTAAAAATCTCAAGGACGAACTAATTTAGAAAAAACAAAACGAAATGAAATTGGTCTAACTCATTCCTATCCTATCAACTTAAACAAAGCATAGCTTGGCATTCAAATGGGAAGTAAGCTCTCTTGAAGGGTTCTCAATGACGCTGTTCTAAAAACGGAACCACAGACAGATAAGATCGATGCAGGGGAAAATATTCAAAGCATCATCCAAATCTCAAACACCAAAGGAGAACCAAAAATTGTCTTCAATTTTTGCCACAAATCTTTATGGGCAAAATAATTTATGGCCTTACTTGAGAGGATTCTCAAGCGCGTTTTAAATTCGTTCTGAAAGCTGATAATTTTATCATCGTAGGCCTACTGGAGCCTGGTATGCGCTGCATATTACAAAAACCGACAAGACGATTGTTATCTTCTGCCGAAGTCTCATTGGTTCCGGTCTATGACACCAACGGGCGCTGTGCCCTTGGTTAATGATGATGAGAACACTTCCATCGAATACTGCAGACAACTTCAAAATTTCCTCATATACTCCAACCGTTTGTCACTCGGGATCAAATGATGGTTTATTTGATAAGTTTGAAATTAACTTATCAAATAAAAAGCTTTTTAGCACTTATAAATTTAAACCATCATCGACGTCCAAGGCGATGTATGGTATATCAAAATTAAAAAAAAAAAAAAAAAAAACGAAGAAAAGAGCTTGTTTGATACATTGGATTATTTTTAAAGAACTTCCTGAGGTTTGTCTTGTACAAGTTTTGAACACCTGTAGAAAACCAGGTAATATGGCAAAGGAATCCAAATCTCGTTATCGACAAATACCTAAATCTTAAATCTTCGAAAACTTTCGTGAGGCTAACCTATTTAATTTTATGGATAAAAGGTCTAGCAGATCATTTTCAGCACTCAAGCCATATTTAATCCAATCAAAGTGTCAGGGAAGAATGGATTTGGAAATGCTCTTTCTCGGGATCAATATTTCATCCCAGTACTCGACAGTTTGCAGGAAAACGAACAATCCGAATAGCTCAATGGAAAATCGAATCTTGATCTAGTGTCTTCCAAAGGTGGAGTTTCTGGATAGGACAGAACTTCAATACAAACATCGACTCGCATTTGTTTCACCGTTGTCTATGACCTTTATTGATTCATCATTTCCTTTATACTCCTTGATATTCAAACAACCAAATTCGCACCTTCCTTGGGTAATCTAGTCCCTACGATCTTACTTTCGGAATTAGTTCGCTGCATAACGCAACGACCTTCAAATCTGATGCTGCTGAGTCTTTAGTTTGCGGACTTAAAATGAGTCAAGCAGCACATAGTCTTATAAAAATAATTGTAATAGATTTAGAGCAGATAACAAGTGACTGCAATAACCAATAGGACGCGGGGCATTTTTCCGCATGACATGAGTATCAAGCTGAAAGCGAAAGCCGCCAAGTTTTTTTTTTTGCTGAAACAGACATCTTCACAATTGGAATGCCTGGCAAAGATCTACTTAAGAAACGAAAAAAGTTATGCAAAAACTCAATGGTGACAGCTTTAGTTTGGTGTATTTTTTTCTATTTGGCAAGTCGCTGGTAAAAAGCTGTAGACATAGGTCTAAATTGGCCAATTTTCTTAAATTTTCTGGATGGGGACAGGACTTGAAAAGGTAGAGAGATTGCGCGCCATTTGAAACTTGGTCACGTGGTATCAGAAGCTCATCAACCTGCTCAGTACTGTTTTTTAGAGCGCCATGCTTAATGAATCAGTTGCAAAGATGACAGAAAAGTCAGAAAAAATTGGTTATAGGATAGCTGGTGAAGGTATACTAGCTAAAGTTGATCCGCACTATGGTTAATTCCAGGAAATTGAATGAGTAGCTAATGCATTAAACAAATAGTGACGGGAAGTGACCGGAATGAGCAAATGCAATCCGTGAAAATACTTATCTATGATTAACTTTGCCCAGAACGTGAATTTTGCAGGAATCAAGGATTTCCTGCCCTTGGGTGGAAGCTAAGTATCAGTTCTTGTTCCGTGAATGGTTCCTTCGAGTCTGCAAAACTGCACCGGTCAGGTCTGACAATGAGGCTAAGTTCAAAATTTCCGTCTTCCTTTTCAGTTATTTTAAGGAACTTTATATACTTGTAAGAAATTACACGAGGAACTCATATGGGCAAAAACTATTGGTCAGACTTCCTTACGCAACATGCAGTATAATTTCGTTTTCATATTAAAGACCAAAACCAGAAGTGCTGAAGCGGTCAAAGGTCACAGGTGACTATTTGTGAACATGTTAACCTTAGCAGGCCATGCTGAATGTTTAGGCCGTTGTGTAAACTAAAACTGTTGATCTGCACCAAATTGTGCAGTCATAAGCTCAAAATTGCCTGCCACTTGCAGAAAACATCCCGGTCCATATTGCTAACATGAAATTGTCTTTTAGTTTTCACTCTCTACCAACTGATTTTGTAGCAAGGCAAAAAAATGACAAAAATGCCGCAGTTAGGCAACAGTACGTCCCTCATGACAAGACTTTCTTTTGGATGTGCTCCAGCAGTTTGCATTCGACTCACTTCGGTTCATGGATATTTTTTTCACACTCCCACTCAATGAAGCTGCCAGATGACTAGTACAGTGTATTGCTTTCCAAAAGCAGTCAGCCTCCACGGGTATTGGCCTACCTTCATGCTACTCATGATAAATGAAAAGGAAATCCTCTATTAGTAAGGAACCATAGTCATTCCTCAATGCTCCAAAGCTAAATATAAACGTTTGGAGAAGCACTCACCAGGACAAAGCTACTATAGGTGGGGTAAAGGTGATAATAAAGAAAATTGCGCACCTCGCAATATTAAAATTGGCATTTAAGGTGGTTCCCAAGTTGCACACCCACAATGCAAAAATTTGTACCTGTATATAGGCAATTCCATTCAAATTGCTAAAAAATTGACTCAAAATCTGCGTTTTCTCCACAGCAGGAACAGCTTATGAACAATTAATGAAACATTATTACAGCAGTTCAAGCAAACAAACTGGTGCAATTTTAAAGCTCAGAAGATCTTCATGTTGGTTAGGGGCATATAAGCGAATTAATGCATGATTTCACTTTTTTTAATGGCTGAAAAACTGTCATATGCTCTCAAAAATTGGGTTCATTTTCATTACCAGAATGCAAACGTATATCTTCAAAACGCATGCAAGTGGACATGCCACTTAGTAATGCTTCTGCTGGCTATTCAAATAAGAGGATAATTCGGGCGTTTCATGTTCTAAAGCCAGGATGCATGCATTCATGACGTTAAATATCAAATAGACGAAGGTCGTCGCCCTAGGCTTGACGTTACTTATGCTATAAGTTCGTTATGGGCAGTCACTCAAAATGTACTTTATTAATGAAAACGCCTTAATGTGGATGCTTGCAAATCTGTGACGACTTTGACGTCCTGGAGATTGTGGAATCCTCCTCAATACTTTTAACTACATGTAGGCCTACACTATATATATATGTACAGCATTCTACAGCTCGCCAGTGTTATCAGGTACAAATCAATTTCAGCATGCAAACAAGTATGCAGCAGTGTGCAACAAGGCGCAAAACTCAATTTTCCAATGAACATGAAATACATGGGTAAAAAAATTCTAGTAATCGGTATTATCGAAAAAGCTTCAAGTTGGGAGGTTAAAAGGTTACGTATAGTTATAATCTGCTGTGCGGTAACAATTCAATGCTACCCTTGAGCACTGCAATAACAAACTCGACATGTGTAAATACCTCGACTGAAATGGTCAGATCAATAATTGTTGCTTCTGACTTAACGCTGAGCAGCCAAACATTTAAACGTAACAAACCATAATGCTGTAAAAAGTAGAGATGGGCAAGCTGAACTTCAGGTGAGTTTTCGAGTCGAAACGGGTTTTTTGGTGTTGAAATGCTAAGTTTGAGCAACTGTTTCCAAGTCGTGAAGCTCGGAATTTCAACAATTTCAAATCTGAAGAAATCTAGCTCGACTCAACAATAGCCTCCGGCTATTTAATAGCAAATTAATGGTAGAGCAATTAATTCCTTATTTATTTACAGTATGATAATAAATATAATTTAAATATATGTAATATAAAATAATAATTAACTATATGCTTGTTAAGAACACCAAAGTTTATTGGCAAGTTTTCAATCATATTATGGTTGGACTGAATCCTCAATTTACAAACAATACACTGTAACACTGCTGCCTCACAAAATATGCAGTAATACAACGTACAGTTCTCAAAAGAATTCAGGAAGATTGCGAGTCGAGTATTTTAAGTACATATATACCCGTTATACTGTATCTATATAATGTTATGATATTTATGCCACTGTTGGCATACAATACGTTTAATGATAACACATTGAGCAATACTGTTTCTAGCAATTTGCAATTTGTAGGCTAATGACACTAAGGAAATCAAAGTTTTCATTTTTCCATAATCTATAGCAAACCAGTAAAACAATTTCGAAACACTGTTGTTGGCAATGGGAATTTACATGCCATTGCCCATTGTTGTCTACTAGAATTAGTAATGTATTACTAAAAGCCTGACGTTTACCATACTTGTTACCACAAAGTTGTCACGATTGACTATTTCAAAAAGAATTCCTTAGCAGTCTTTTACCAGACTATTTACAATAGCACAAATAGGCTACGGTAAAAGGACGACCATAATTAATGTAACATAAGTTTTAAGTTAAAGTACATTTATGCACGAATATTCCTCTCAGCTTTGACTTGCCTACTGTTAAACTTTATAACGCTTTTCAGCGAACACAACTTCTTTCTCTAAAATAAATTTAAATGCTAACATTCACTGATATCCGCTGAGGTGATAGCAAACAACTGTAGATGATTCATCCTGTGCACAGGGCATACACGCGGCCATAAATAGGGAGTGGAAAAAAATAGTAATGGTGTATCAAAAACGCCACATCCCTTACAACAATTGAAAAATCTATTATATAGCTACGTCTGAATTCCATCCATGGGGCGGGTAGGAAAATTGATCACCTACGCGTTGTAAATAACCCTCGTACACTAGGTCAATTCCTTCTAGGATGCCAATACCTTGAAGCTATAGGTATACGTACGAGCTAGTACATGTACCGTTACGTAAGATGAATTAAAACTAATGGAAATTACAAGATTCACTAGCCTAAAAATAGACACATAACACGGAAAATAGTTATAACATCAGCACGTGCAGTGGCCATATAAGTAAATCATTGCATCATCAAGAATTGCAACTCCTAAAGTGAGCGTTTCCCCGAGTACAGTAGTTGTGTTGTATCTCAGCCGTAGGCCTAGCTTTTTAATTACAATGCAGGTCATACGTAGAAGCTATTTATGTATCATAATAAACATCAAAAATCATTTCAAAGTAAATGGGATAACATGATATCAACGTAGGATTTCTTAACCAATGTTCGCGTTTGTAAGAAGTGAAGTAAAACAGCAGTAAAATTTACCTGAAATTCCTTCTCATAAAGATCATCTCCTTCCTTTGATTTCACTTCTAAGTTGTCAACACGTTCCACAAATTTCTGTATGATCGACCTTAAAGGCATGCTTCTCGTTCACCGCGTCTTATCCATAACTCGATCGCGAAATTCAATAAAATTACTAACTTAATGAGTTCGCGAATATTACATAAAATTCTTCGGCACTGCACAATATCAACAAACCAAGCATTCTCCACATACGCGCACAACCATACTCGACTGAACTCCTCGCGAGGATTATAGGAAAATATAGCCGAGATGTGGCGACCTCAAGCGGAAAACGAATAACGGCGCTTCTAAGAAATGCCTTGAAACCAAAACCCCAATACGCGCCACATTTGAAAAAGGTCATAGTATTAAAGTCTATTCGGATTCGATCACGTTGGTTCCAGCGAATTTGATCGAAATAAGCGATGAATGTCAAAAAACACGCTAAACATTGACCTCATCAAAAAAGTTATAAGTATAGTACGTTTGATGCAACGGCTGAAATTTGATTTTCTAAATAACGCAGAAAATCCATCTGAGTATAGCCTCTGATGCATTACTATGCTTTGTTGCTTTTACGTTGTCCAAATTTCAAAAAGTGTCCGTGCTTTCAAAAGACCTAATTTAAGCTGCCTTGAATTGTTTCGCATATTTGCGTTAATATGTAGAAATGTGGCAATTTGATCGAATTAAGCGATGAGATTATCCAACTATTAGTACCGGTTGTTTTTTAACATTAGGGCAGTATAGGAAAAACTCCGTTCTGAAGGTTTTGATCGAATAAAATGGCTGATCGAATTAAGCGGCTTTCACTGTATAATCAATATATTGATACATCGCTTACCTTACACCCGAGGTTTGACAATATTAAAATTAATCCAAAAATTACAAATTTACAAATTTCAATCATTCAGGTAAATAAATAATGGGTGGATCAAAACTTATAGTTATCATTCATCATTTTGATTGATTTTGCATATCCATTTGGAATATGCAGTTTATGGATGGGCCCTTTTTATCCCCGTTGTTTATGGAAAGACCGTTTTCGAGTTGACAGAGGCTGCTCAACCAATGGGAAAACTTCTCACGTGACCACTTGAATCGATGGCGGCAAAATTGAAATTATAACCAAGTACTAAAAAATAAATGTTGTACAAAAATTTTAGCGAGAACTGTAATTTATTTATATAAGTATGTTAACTTTTTATACTTATTGTAAAATTTAAATATAAAAACACATCTAATGAAATAAAAGGTAAGATACAAAGTAACTTTGTTTACTTTTCGACTTTATTTCATTAATCATCATTGTTGCTAAACACAAGACAGAATTTTTGCCAAATTAAAATTTTACAATTCAAAAAAACAGTTTTAGAATTCATACGTTTTAGCAATTAGAATTTGAAGACTAGTTTAAAACAATTGGTTGAACTGAGATAGTGACTGAGTGATCCACTATGGAGGATTTGAATTTAATGTTTTCAAATCTTTCAATGTTCTACTGAATTCAATGTTTGAAGGTTGAACTATAGGTACCCGAGCCCTGGAAACTTTATAACTGACATATCCAAACGCATCACTGATCAACTGCAAAACAAATTCCAGTATTTCTATAAATGAGAGCAGGGAAACTCCCAAACAGAGTCCAAGATTTCCACCAATATTAGAATAAAATTGCGCTGGCTAAAATGGAAAACAAGAAAAAAACATCATTTGAATTTGTTTTCTAACTTGCTATTTATACGCACGTTTTCAATTTTTCTTACAGTAACAGATGGTTCTTCATCTGACATTCGCATATGATCGACAGGAGAAAACATGATATTAATAGCTACCAAGTCTACTCCAAATCCACGGGTTGTATTTGTATAACCAGATATGGCTTGCTAGAAACAATTTCATTTCGATAATTTGATTTTGGGTAGAAAAATAATTATGTTTTGTTGCAATTGGCAAAAATGGCTGAATATGGCAATGTAAAAATTTAAAATATATATATACCTGAAATTTGTCTTGCGTGAGCCATTTGTTGTCCCAGTATAGATCGAAATCATAACTGATTTCCCTGTAAACAAAAAAAATCACTTTGGCCCGTTTTTATTCAATGATTGCAGAAGAAAGTACATGCATATTTATTTTCTAAATGAAGCAAACCTAATTTGGGTGAAATTTTATTTATTTATTACTGATGTAAAACAGTAAATTTTAGTAATAAATTACGTCACAGTGTGAATTTTCGATATCTTGTAATGAGGAAAAATGAATTTTGAGGAAATTTTTGTCCTCATATTCAGTATATAATATTTATTTTTTTATTCCAGGAGTTTACTTTCGAAATAAAAACATTGAAGGTTCAAGGGTCAGGACAACTCACCAGCATGGACTCGGACATTGGCAATTCTCTACAGGAACTGGTTTACTCCTGCCCAATTCACATTTTTCCGTTCCATCTAAAAGGAAATTCATCGGGTCATTAAAAAGTAAATTTAAAATGAAATTAGTAAAATGCTTCTTGGATACATAACTGAGTAAATCACAAAGCCTCATGCTATCATTTCCATTAGATGTTAAATCTATGGGCAATGCAAATCTCGCTTGATAAATACACTGGCACTCTTGGATGTAAAGTTGTTGCAAGCAGCTCTGAATACATGCCTATTAAATATGTAATCGTATGATAAAGCATTTTAATTGAAATTGTTGCCATGGGATTGAATATATACCTCGCTGCTATAAAAATATGGTCGTTCCGCTGAATAAAAATAACTTTTATTCTGTTCGCTTCTGTTGGTATGATTTACACAATTTGAGGAATATGGGGCAGGCAGCCTTTTAATGATGTTCTGTAAAAATATCAATAAAAATACATTATCTACGATCAAAATAACTAATAATTATATTAAAAGTATTTCAAATATAAGGAAAATTCTTGACAAAAAGTTGTTTTAGGAATTGAATTTTTAAAGTGCATTTAAGTTTTACCCTTTTTTATTAGACATTTTGCGAAAATAGTTTTTTTGCATGCATGATATATTTTGGATGCTTTTTTACGACGAATGAAGGAATTGAGAGTTTTTTAAATTTCTCATTTATTAATTAAATCTCATTTTTACATAAGCAGAGACAACATTAATCCCGTTGGCAATAACAGCACAATTCCGTGAAAAAGTGCAGCTGCAATTTAATTTACAAAAGATCAAAAACTGCACGAAGATCGATATAATTGATGGCAAGGGGATTTAACAATAAGCAAACAGTTTCGATGAAGGTGATACCGCATTGGAATCCCATTTGTTTAGCAAAATAAGTTCATATAAAGTTGATAATAAAGAATAAGATTGTTGTGAAATTGTTCCAAAGAAAATATTTCAAATCCCAGAAATGCTTTGTGAACTTTTTACATATTTTATTGGTAAGTAATTTGAAAAGAAAATTTTTCTAACTTTTGTCAGAGAAATTTTAGCATTGTTTCCAGGATAAATGATGACCACTGTAGAATAGAGCATCACAGGGGCAGAACCAGCAGGATGGACGACGATTGCAGGCCCTACATCACGGCCAAGCAGAGCAAATGTTTCTCCAAAATTCAAACGGACGATCATGTTCAGTTCTGTCAACAGAACAATTTTAAACAATTGCACAGAAGAAAATTGATACAAAAAAGGCTTTTTGATAAGATTAGCAAATAACGTTCATTAATTAACCTGAGTTTTTTGTGGCCATCACAGGCTCATGACCATCAAACCTTGGATTAAATGTAAAGCAGTTGCCATAGAAAGGGTTATTAAATTGATTAAACGGTCTGTAAGAATATAATTCCATTAATCCCATTACTGGAAGCATCCATATAAAAGCGTTTGTCCTGTTAGTACCTTCTGCAATTCCGATGTTCATATTTACACTCCATTATAAAATCCTTCTTTCTGGACCCCCATTCAAATCTGAGCTTTTCTGGTACATAAATTAACTTTTCTATGATTTCATTTTCCATCTCAACATAATCGTCATAAGGTACCTTAATGAAAAAAGTTTTTTATGGCATACATTTAAATTGTTCCCTAATAAAAATTAAAGTACATAATTTCAATCGAGTATACATGTAGGGCCAACATGTAGTTTGAAAATTTAAAAACTTTAAAATTTTGAAATTATTCCCTTAATTCATTTGTAACTTTTATTTTTTTAAAAATATTGCCAACTTTCCATTTGTAACTTTTATTTTTGGAATATTACCAATTTTGAGATCGAAAACTTCGATTTCCTTCGTGTCTCAGTTTTCGCATGCTTACACTTTCGCAATTCTTCAAGTTTGTAGAATGCATAGAAAGATAATTGTAAGTGAATCCCCTTAAAAACTAAAAATAACTACAGTAAATTTGAAACTTACCGCATCTTTGTAGCCCTCAACTCTTTTCTGAATTTCTAATGCAATGCTATTATTAGCAAGCAACGCTCGTTGAAATTCAATAGGGTTGTTAGTGCATACTGTTACAGATGGAAATTCAAAAGATGATGGGTAATCGTATCTCGTTACCTGAATCGTTTTTAAACTAATAACAGAAAAAAGATTTCACATTTTCGAAAACCTAAGGAAGTCATTTCAAGTAGATAAATGTTAAGCAAATATACGATTGATAATCTCTGATGAGAAAATGCGATTGCCACACAGAGACAACTAGGCCTCCAAGAAGTGCAGAAATCCACAACAATTTTGAAAAGTTAACAGGTCCAGCTGATGCAATTCGTGCCAGTCCTGGAACTGTACTACAGCGAACGAATTTTTTCAGACGGGTCTCTGCTGATATTTTCAAGTGGCTCATACTATAAACTAGAAAAAATACAGGTTGTGCTATTATAGCAAACTATAACTCATTTAAAATGCTTGCTAATTCAGCTACATGTTTACATTTTTGAAATTCCACGCTCAAAAAATAATGAAACAGAAGTTTGAAAAATTAAAATTATACCAAGTGAAATTTTCTTAATCTAAAAAGATATCAAGAGCATGTCATTGGCCAACCATCCCGAAACTTTAAAAAAGTTGTCACATTCCATGGATGATATTAACTGGAATTGGAAAGACATAGCACACATACTTGTATGACCGGCTTTCTGTGGCTGTCCTGAAATTGTCAATTTCGTTTGTTGTTTATTCCGCAACCTTCGACGAGGAGCCATGACATTGCTTTGACAAGGAATTCATATTGTACATGAATGTGATGCACGTAGTAAACCTAGTATCACATGTGAAATGCCGATATAAATACTGGCATTGTTCAATTCATATATCCATTACACCTGTCGCTCATAATTCCATCTATTATCCATATATTGCATAATAATATTTTAAGCATGGCTGTCACCCAATGATAAATAGGTTAGTTATGAAAATACTATAAATGAATTTAATCAATAATCACACATCGGTTCAATGTTTTTGGTAAAAATATTAAACGTGGATAACGTCGCATTGCAAAAACGTCTGTATTTTGAATTAGTATTTTTGTAATTACACTTGCATTTAAGTTCATGGCTACTATTTAAGTTATTAATTTTACAGATTAGTCAGGGAACAGTTTTCCACTTTCCCTGGATAATCTAAAATCTAGTTTGTGTTTAAGAAAAACATCTGACGTACATGTAAAATGCCTCCACATCTGTGTAAACTAAAATATGAGCAGGTTTGTCTCAACATTTTCCATTCCATACCGAATGTTTTCATATAATAAATTAACCTCAACAAATCAATCATTCACTATAAGCTCTAAATAAATTGTCCTGCTGTCACACAAGCAATATCGACTTAAGCAATTACAGCTGCCAATCATGAGTCACTAAACCATGCACCCATTTATCTCTTGAACAATTAATTTTGAAATGCAAACTGCCAAAATATGCTCCAGAAACATGAATTAATAAATTATTTGGTTCCTTTATTGCAAGCCATTGGTTTTATGACTGTAATGATTTCATTTGTGGAAGTTAATTATCATTTAATGTAGTACTGCTATATTAATTTACTTCATTTTTATATCAGTGATAATTTTAAGGAAGCATTTAGGAACGACTTTTTAATGATTTTTCAATTAAGGAAGGTCCACTTTGTCCTTTATTTTGCCATTGATGTACAGCAAATCAATAAAATTGACCAGAAAACAGTTGATGAGTTCAAATGAAATATATCACCAGTGTTACGGAGATGTTGGGAAAAGATAACCTGAAATTTAGCTTTTCTCAAGCTTTGAAGGCACTGCAAAAACAGAATGATGTACAGATTTGAGACCACGAGAGACAAATAAATCGAGCATCACCGTTTATTTTCCTCAAGTTTTAAATTTAACTGCCGCCATATTTTGAAATACAATTAATATGTAAATTGAAATTGGTAGGTAGCCAGCAAGCTGCTGTTGCCAGTCTCATTTTTCATATTATTGCCCCTTAATTGCACTATGAAAGAGATGATGCTTACATGAATACTTTACTATTACAAATAACTGAGACTTAAATTAATTAAAATCAGTGTTAATAATATGATATTCTACTTTGTTATGATAATTAGTGAAAACTCAGCCATGGCTAGAAAAACCTAATCAAAAGTGTTCAAAAGAGAACATAAATAATTGCAAAGACGTGGAACACAATGCGTGACTTGTAGACGACATTGTTGATGCAAGAGTAGACAAATTGTGGGTAGTGACGTGAAAGAAATGGGTAACAAAGAGCAGACCAGGACAATCTGAAAAACAATTGAAAATCATTTCACTACTGAGTCAAGAATATTGATATTTTTCATGAGTGCAGAATAAAAGCATCAAAATTTATCTTTTTTTTTTGCCTCGTGGCAAACATTTAATGCAGTTAATTAAGGCATATCAGAAACTTTTACACCAAATTTCAATTGTGGATCTTTGATACAGATCACGTGATGTTAAGCAGGCATAACTTTACTCTAGAATCGTTTTCCTTTTAGAGTATAACGTTTTAATAAACCAAGGTTTAGATCCATCAGAATGTTTTGTAGCGACATCAATACAAATTGCTGTTCATTAATTAGGCCTTTGGGGGCATCCAGAAATGATGTCACGCTATTTTCTAAGTTGTTTAGACCCCCACCACCCATGTCACTACTTGTAACAAATCTCCCATACCCCACCTCCTCAAAATAAGATGTCACGTTTTGTTTTGATCGTCAGTTAGTACACCATGCACTAAAATAATAAGCTTATATGTAAAACGAAAATTTAATGTGCTGAAACATATACAGTATATGAACACTTGTAAAATGAAATGAAATTAATCATCACGGGGCACTCAATTTTTTTTTTTTAAATTTGACAACTTTGCAATTGGAAAATGTTGAAAATTTCTCCTCGGAAAAGGTGGAAATTTTTGCAATTTTGTCCTCAGAATATGTGGAAATTTTTTCTAAATTTGTCCTCGAAAAACGTGGAAAACCTGGAGAATTTTACGAATTTGTCCTGGCTGGGAAAACGTGGCAGATTTCGCAATTTTATCCCGGAAAACGTGGAAAATTTTACATTAGGAAAATGGCCTTTGAGCTAACCACGTAGAAGCATTACTTTTGGATTGCAACAACATGACTACGTTGAATTTCCATGACTTTTTCAAAATAAACCTTTCTACTCACAGTCTAGCCCCCCCCCCCCTCCGCCCCACGCCTATAATTGTCACAAATTCAGCATACTCCCAACC
>JAQGAO010001643.1:0-23318 GCA_034697705.1 Ommatoiulus sabulosus | reverse complement strand
CGTCCTAGAGTATGGACGAATAATGTTAATTTCTTCGTTTAAGACGAATTAGCAATATTACAAATTTTCGACTAAAACGAATGAATTTTCGAGTTCCCCGAGCATTCGCGTTACGTTATATACATGTGGCAAATTATATCCTGCAACGCTAAAGGTACATGTATCTATCAAATTTATCACGGATAAGAAACATATTCGCTTCGTTCATCGCAATATCATTTTGAAAAACAACCACAACCTTAATACGTTAACTTCTCCGCAAAACTCGAGCATGCGTCTTAATTTATTATTTTTCATGCAAAATGATCGTTTCTATGTTTCAAATTACCTGGATATCGAGATAAGGGCAACAGGAAGCTTGTTATTAAAGCAGAAAATGAAGATGGAAATAAAAATATAAAGTTTTCGGTATCAAAATGCAGATAATGAGAGGAGTCTTTGGTACTAATTGTGATTTGGGGAAATGAAGCGCAGCTGCTTTAGGTGTACTTTCGAAAAATTTGGATAAATACACAAGTAATAACGAGGATGAGAAAGATGAGAGGAAAAAGATATCCTGGCAACGGATCCTGTATACGAAAAAAAAAAATACGCGCATTTCCTCGTTATTTCATTAGATTTTGTATCTCAATCGGATTTATACAAACATCAAACGTAAACAAACTCCGCTCGGGCTGACTAATTATTTACCAAAGAAGATACACAAAAAATAAAATGTTCGAAAGCCATACCGTACATTCTCAGAGAAATATCAAAGGTTGAAACACTGCCGAACACAACTGCGATACAATCTGGTAAGCGACATGTATATACATGTATATAGCGTCGCAGATCATCTGGTTTTTAAATCAGTTTAGTCGATCTGGTTGATAAAAGAGCAAAAATGTTGCCGTAGACCATTGTTTTTTTAACGTGAAATTTCAAGTAGTCGAATTTCTAAAATAGTCATCCAGTGTCGCCATAAAACTGCGTAATTATAGTTTTATAAATACCTTTACACACTGCGACTGCGCATGTAAAAGTAACGTTACATTTGTCTTTATTTGGAAATTCATTTGAAGAATTTAAATATTTATTGAGTAATATATTTACATGCACATGCTGAATCGTAAAAGCCCTTTAAAGTGTAGGCTTATACAGTTTGTAAACATAAATAATATATGAATAGAAATTATACAATATGTACAATCGCATTAATGTTTCATAAAATAAAAAATATTTGCATTCCTGTAATTTCCCTTCAGGTGGATATAAACATACTGTGATATAAAGCAGACAACTGAAAAGTTTATAAAACTAACATATAGTGATAACGTTTATTCTTTCTCACACCCCATCCTTTCCTCCCATCCAAAAATGAAATTTACAATATTGTAAAGCAAATTTGCAACTTTAAATTGGTCTTATATGAAAGTGGTTGGGCGATGATTAAAATGAACGATGCGAGTCTTAAATGCGAGTACCAGCCGAAAATATACTTTTTTGGGAAATAAGCATACATGGATTATGCTTATATTTGATAAATTTGTTCAGATATAACTGGGTTAGGTTTTAATGCTCGTACATTTTTGCACAAGGCATATGCAATGGCTTAGTTGTCTATTTTTGTAATTTATCATTTTTTTAAAATTAATGGTTAACTTTTTAAATATTGTATTGTTTATCTCCCGATCGAGAAAGGGTGCGAGCACAATTAAAGAATGCTTACTTTCGGCGTGCTTATTTCAGCTTCTTGTTTCCAGCTTTGGGACGCACAATGAATGCTGATATCAGCGTGATGGTCAGTGTGCTTGGTGGCGCCACTGCATGCGTTATACTAGGTGAAACATTCCGCGTAAAACCTTCCACTGCGCATTAGCATCTCATGATGAGTGCAGGACACGTTTTTATGGTACATAGGCGGCATACAATCGAGGGCTACACTTTTGACCAATAGTGATCTGTGTGCCACTCTGTGCCTTACAAATCTGCTTTCAGATTTCCAAAAAAAGAATGTTAAAAAACATTCTTGAAAGTTTATAAGCGCTTCTTGTAAGCTCAGCCTGGCTCGACTAAGCTTTCTTTGTGTGCGCCCTCATTTAAAACGCATGCCGCATACTTATCCTGCTTAATGGCGCTATAGTTACGCCGAGTGTAGAGCCGAGTGGTAAGCTCCTGCAATAAGCATTCAGTAAATTGTTACCCTTAGTAAAGACTATAATCGGATGGTGCCACAGAGACATCGTGCTGTATTGTATTAAAAATTATATTCAATTACGAAATAGCAGCTGATACGAGTTTCAGGATATCGTTTATCGGAAATACGATGATTTCTTTTTGTCACGTGACCGCACTTATGCGCATGCTCGGAGTGACGTTGCAACGTAGTCCCGATATTTCAGCCGTATAATGGGACACGCTAAGTAATACGTTATTGTCGTTATAGGGTTTTCAAACACGCGGCGGCGAGTCGTATTGAAACTACGCTGAACAGCCATTTCGTCTTCTGGGGATTAAACCGATCGGGAAATGAATACAACGGCACATGGTATCGGAAAAAAGGAAAACAAGGCAATTGGAAAACAGTATCGTCCATTAGGCCTATTTTTAATGTTATCAACTACTAGCTGGAAGGCCCGGCTTTGCACGGGCTGTAGTTAGTAATAGGGATTTCGATATACGATGAAAATTAACCGATCCCTGCACATAGGATTTGAAATCTCCCGCCGAGTCACCTGGGAGCATCCGAAAAGGGCGACCTCGCAATGCACGTTCCACATACCTGCTAGAAGAAAACGTCGTTTTCAAACGCCCCACAACGAAGGCACAAACAAACATATAAACCCATACACCCAGTGACAAAAAAATTGCTACGTTTTCTATTTTATATATATTGATTCTCAACTTTCGGCGATGAAAAGTCAGCTTCACTCGCTCGCTTCGTTTTCTTCAAAATTACATTGACTAACCTTAAGGATGAACGATTTTTGTTGATGCCGAGCTGGACTCTCACGGTGGTGGGTTATTTTTTTGGATAACGTGTTTAACTATAGGGTTATCATTTCCTGAAACTCGGTCTTCCCATAAAATGGAACGTTATTGAAGGCATTAAAGAAATAACGTAGCGTTAACGTGTCGAGACCTTAATTCTGCCATCCTAAAACTCTCTACTATAGTGGTTTGTAGAAATTTATTCGGATTCACCACTGACTATAACAAAATCGGCAAAAATCCTGCTTTTGGAGAAAGACAGAGCCAATTGACATGCTTTATCCAGGATACAAATTTCATTTCCTTGTAAACGCATGCTATTTCAGCTTGAGAAGAATCAATTTTGTTTATCGTGTGATCACCAACCGCCAGGTGGTGTAGAATCCAAAATAGGTCAGTCGACCACGAATATTAGTTATTTCTTTAAAAAGGTTAAAATAAAGTTAATTTGATCAAGTATTTTACAAGAATAAATGATTGAATATAATGCTTCGCATTTTCGCATAGTTAATTTTTAGACTGAAAGTTTTGTGCCCTTTTTGAAATTGAGACCAATAAGGGTACTCGGGCAGGAAGCTATGTGATTCGCACTTTAGTTGTCATGAAGTCACGTTAGCAAAAGGAATGCATTAATTTGTTTTAAAAAGCGATACTTTGCACGACTGCCAAAGTGTGAAAAACTTTAAAGGGTCTTCAAGACACGTAAATGGGTCATACAACTTTTTGATTTAATTAACTAGTGAATTTAGTAAAATAAATTGAAAACTGCGTGGAATATTTTTGAAAACAAATTCTGCAAAATAAACATTTCATACATTTTTCAAGTGTTGGCCAATCACTGCATTATAAAGAAATTAACCATAATAGATATCTTCTCATGAATAATTAATTTTGCACATTTCAACAATTGTCATTAATAAAACGTTTAACAGCATATATCATACTAAGCGTGTACAGTAGTGTGAACAAATATAGCTGACCGTCCTTGAAATCTTAATGATTTCTACTTTTTGGCTGTCAAAAACGAAATGGACGAGAGCTCTACTGCGTCGTAATAAATCGCATTCATTGTATAAAGTTTGGAAAATTAAAGTGATAATGGAAAAAGTTAGTCCGAATCATAAAATAATACACGCGAGAAGAGCGGTGAAGTTTTCAAGATGGCGTCATCGAGCGATTTTGTGTTCAATCGGTTCATTGTGTGTGAATATACATACATGTACATGTACAGCTTAATGATGTATCTAGGCTGAGCAAGCTAGCACGCGTCTTCTGTTTGTGAAAGTTATGTAGTGTGAAAAAAATGCTCTTCTAGGTTCACTCTGTTATCTCAAGAGATTTGTCGATTTTTTCAGCATCCTGCAGAGAACGAAGTGTTATTGACTTTAATGCTAGTTTCAAAATTCTAAAATTTCTGGGTTTAAATAACTGGCTCTACGTCGATGTACCTGATGCAATTTAAATTAAAAAATTCTTCAATAGAGTGGCTGAGTGTGACGGGCTGACAAAGACGCTCATAATTTGACTTTTTTTGGAATCAAGAGGTGCCCAAGAGGGACAACTCTATGAAAAATCGTATTTCTAACATATGTATCGCCATAGCAGCCACATCTATACTGTATATGTAAAGAAGAGATGTATGTGGGTATGTTTGTGTATTAGTGGGCGAAACGTTTTCCATGAAGCGCCATTGCTGAAGTGGTATGGGGGCGCTAACAGCATGGGGGCGCTGCGGTCATAATTCGTTCATTAGTTATACTTCGTCGCTATCGGTAAGCACAGCCCGGGCAAGGCCGGGGCCTTCAAGCTAGTTCGTTAAAAAAAAGCAGGAAATGAGACGAGGTGTTGTCGACCTGTAACAGTCTATTGAAAAATTATATTTTATTTTCATTTAAATTTGTTAAAACGGTAACGTAAAATACTTATATTACTTAGTTCAAACGCATTGGGCACATTTTCAATCCAAATATGTTTGCGGATGTACATGCATAAAGTGCAAGCTTGCAAATGGTGCTCTACAATTAAACGTAACGAAACTGCCACGAAAGTATACATGTACATGCCAATCAATTTTAGTTCACATGAATATTGATGGATAGTTCCTATAGAAATCGGCAATGACCGTCTTCCTTTCCCATCCCAATACTGGAAATATAGATGTACATGTAACTTCATTATTTTGATGTTGGGATCCATCGTGACCAGATTGTTTAGTCTTGACTTAATTTGCATAATGGTTTCCCCCTTCCCCCTTCCTGCCAAATGGTACTACGTACTGACTGTAGGGTATAGAATAAATAGAATATGAAATTATATTTTTACATTAAGCAACCTAGATGCAAAGGGAAAATAATCTTAATAAATCAGACGCCTTTTTTAAAAGACAATTTGTATTGTGAACATTTTGTGGAGTAAAAATATGATTTTTTTACTAAAATAATACAATGTTCATTTATACTGAATTGCGAAAAATTGTTACTGGGGCACAACATGTAATGATTAAAATTCAATTATCTACATTATTAAGTTGTTGTTTTTTCAAGGAAGTAAACTGCGTGGAAGAAGTACGTGTCAATATTTGCCGTAGATCGTCAATTCGGAGTTGAATAAAACTACGCTGCAGTGTACATGTACATAACAAGCGGTTTCCCAGATGGATAGCAGCGCCATCTGTTGAAACTGTCGAGAATTTATTTTTATCATCGTTTGGATTCCTTTTTGGTTGCCATTGCAATTGGTTTATTGCTGAGAACTTCATGTAGAGGGCGCGATGCTTCGAGGTTATCAGAGTGATAAAAAGGCGCTTATTTTAAATCTCTGGATGGCATAAATCAAGATGATATCATAGGGAGATTACTGCTACATGTATAGCTCGGTCCTGTCATCGATTTCAACCTTTCAATAATATATACTGCAAGTGGAAATCTTAAAGTTATCCACAAAATAGCTGCTTCAGTTTATCTTACTTCGTTGACATCGTGATTTAAGACATTTTGATTTGCAGTGTAATCTTAGGTTAATTAAAAGCGAGTAAAGTAAATCTTTTTTTCGAACACACTAATTCCTTGAATCGTTTACTACTATGCACTGTGACAATTTCCCGCTTTTGGTTTCAGGGTGCGGATTTTGCTCTGCACATTACGCCCTCTGTCTAGGTAGCGTGGAACTGAATAATTGACACCCTGCAGGATCCCACTGAGATGAGGTCTTTAGGCAGAGCGCTATAACTGAAAAGGGAAATCAATATCACGGCGAAAACGTGAAAGCGCGGGTAGTTGCTTTGAGCCAGAAGTTCCCATAATTTGAAAATAACGCCCGACGCACAATGGAACGTGTTTTTTTTTTTTTTTTTTTTTTTTCGCACAAAGTTGCGCAACGCTGAAAGCTTGTAGTGGGAAAACTTTTTTTGGAGGACGTTGGCTTTCTGATTGAAAAATAGCGCGACTTTCAAAAAACAGCTTCACGCATTCTGAGCGTTATTATTGTAGATCGAGGCTGTTTTATAGAAATACTAATGTACCGGCCACTACCAAATTATCAAACGCAAAGCAATTAATCCTTGAATTCTAAGGCGCTTCATCAAAGCGCCTATAACAACACTACGCCGGAACGACATGTATTGCTGTATTCACAATGAACTAATTGAAGACAAAAACGGTCGTCACTCGTGCGCAGATCAAATTGGCTAAAATTGCCATACGTCATTTATACGTAATTTCTACTTTTTGGCTGTCAAAAACGAAATGGTCAAGAGCTCTACTTTGTCGTAATAAATCGACATACATGTACAGCCGGTCCGAAAAAAAGTCGGTCCGAACCACAAAATAATACACGCGAGAAGAGCGGTGACGTTTAGAAGATGGCGTGTCAACGACCGTTTGTCTTCAATTGCTTCATTGTGAATACAGCATTAATAGTCTACTGTGCAACTAGGATAGTCTGTATACTGTATAAAGCGTTGCCAGTTCATCGTATAGGCAGAGATTTTCATCCTACAAATTGTTTCCCGTTTTGACATACATAATTAACAAATTTAACCTGAATTCATGAACTTTTAAAACGAATTTGTGCTAAGTGATTCTTTAAATCTATGCATACACGTTATAAAGATGTCTCTATACCATATTTAAGGCCCTTTTAGAGGGTCTGCAAAAATCTTAATCAAACGAAAAGGTTCCGATTAAGTTACTGGCTTAAATCCTATTTGTTTACGTTGCAAGCAGAAAACAAGCTAACATGTTCTAAATCTGTCTAAGTCGATTCCAAAGCCTATACCCGCGATTGTAAAAAAATATAATACACATTATTAAACCGGAATTATGCGGAATTATGAAAGCATTCCGATTGATTTTCCCCCTTGAAGTAGAACTTACTGTATCTGTATTGTCCTTTTATTTTTTATAAATTTTAAATTTGCCCTATGAAAATACATGCATCAGTATTTCTTTTTGTATTGCTATCTATAACCACGATATATTTGTTATATATTTTTGTGTTATAAAGTTTCATTTTTTTGATCCAAACTCCTGAAGTCAAACAAAAAGATTATATCTGGCAATTGTTGCAAAATTAAAACGAAAACAAGAACATTTATTTCGCGCTATCTACATATGATGCATTTTTTTCTGATATTTTTCAAATTGAAAAATTGAATGTTTTGTTTAGCTTTAAAACAAATACCGCGATTTGCAGAATTTTCGACATGGAAGTGGTCTAGAGAGTAAATATGTAAATGCTTTTACCTGAAAACCTCTTGGTTCAAAATCATGCTGCCACCCAGTCCCCAGCTGGGAATAATTTCCAAGAACATGTACAGCATATTTTATTACTACAGCATCATTTTAGTGATTTTTTATTGCTCTTTAAAACCATGTTAAAGGACGTATTTATTAAAATTAGTTCAATTGGTAACCTTATCTATATAAATAAAAATGTAAATGTCGGTTTGTTCTTAGCTTCAAATCTCCGAAAGTTCTTTACCGATTGATTTGAAATTTTCAAACAACGTTGCAATCGTATAGATGTCACACCTGTGACAGCTACAAACATCATTTTTTCGAACACAAAAATGCGAATTTGTGACACCACTGTACTACGTTTACAGCAGTGCACAAGTGTGCTGCAGCGCAGCTAGCAATTGGTGTTTGTCCCCTTTCGCCTTGCTCGCATCACTTTTCGGTATGGGGGCGCTGCGGTTAATCTTACCAAGAATTCGGGAAAAGAATCGGGAAAAGAATTCAACGGGAAATTTAGGAATTCATCGGAAAAGGAATTGAATTGAATTCAACGGGAAATTTAGGAATTCATCGGGAAAGGAATTCAGCCACAGCTAGTATACTCCAACTGCAACATATTCCTAAATCGACTGCATATTAATGAGAAACACCATGTTTATGCAAACTTAAAAAGGTGATTTTCCGAAAATGCTGCAGTGACAAATATCGGGAAATCGATTACAGGCGCACGATATAGGGCACCATCATTTCTTGTTGCGAACCAACTCAATCGATCCATGCCCTTTAATTTCCACGGCCTGGTTTACGAGTACCCCTTCTTCGCACAACTGCCACTTTTCGACATATTGGACGTAAAGTTGAACAATGCCAAGTATTTCATAAATGTCGTCGGACGCGCGGCAACGTTGCTGCGAGCCCACCCTTTTTAATGGGTTCATATCACTCAAGATGGCCATGCGGATTAAGGCTATCTACCAGTGTCATCTCATGCAGGCTCTGGCTGGAAATGGAAAAGATGAGTTGCTTCATGGACTTGTTATGAACTTGAGAGTGGCTCTTGTTGTGTCAACAAAAGCTGAAACGCGCGTTTTGTTTGTTTGCGCATAAATAGCACTAGCTCAACAAAATACATGAGCTTGGTAGCAGCCATAAATAGAAGCTATAGCCGCATTATGAGCTAACTTTAGGTATACAGACTCAATAATGAACAACTTCTTTGTGCTTGTGGACACTGCTTCTGCAGGATATGTTGTCATTAAATGTTCAAAGATCAAGGTGCATGCTGCGACCTATCTTTGTGGTAAAAGTGGCCAAGTGGCACAATTTTGTTATTGATAAATTTAACATTCTAACAAATGCCCAGGCTTGCACTTAATAAGATATAATACAACATGTGCGTTATATATAAGATCCTTTAATGGCATTTGAAATGGAATTTTCAAACTAGACCAGAGATATTAGGCCGTTACAAATTCAATCATTAAATATCCGGTATCTGATAAGAGAAATTCTTTGAAAACAAATGTTTTGATTCACATCAATTGCTTAATATCGCCACCATTGTTTTCATTATATCTTATTCTCCGCTTCTGAAGTGACACAACTTAAAATTTGTATCGCAAAATGAAAAATGTGGAGTTGTGTCACTTCTGAAGCGAGGATGCGAAATGTGGGATGAAAGTGAAGTGCATGAAATGTATTAAATAACTCTATAATTATTCCATGGCTTTGAAACTTGAGAATTCGCGATGAATTTAGTCATTTTATATACTGGTGGATGCGGATTTTGAACGTGTATATACTGTATATAAAATCAATTGGATTTTTCCTTGATGGAATAGATAATTTATAACGGAAATTAAGGAGGAACAACGTTTCTGAGAACTCCAAAAAATTCCCAAGAAGGAAAAATGAAAGTTTAGACAACAAGTAACGGCGCACTTGAGATTATACTGTCTTATTTCTTGGAACTCTTTCATATACAGTATATAGCTGGTTGATTTTCAAAAGTCAGTCAAGTGATCTAATGATAAACTGGCTTGAATTCGCGAGAATCTTTGTGAAAAGATTAGATGTCGTGTCAATAACATTTCCTTCCCGCTTCAAAAACAGTTCCTGGACCATTATGCATGGTTGCAAGCTATATATACACTTGTAACTGCATGTTAGAGATTGTTAAACTGACTTTAAGCAAATTTCATTGCTTTACTGTAAACAAGTGAAATGGACCGAGTTGTCCAAACAGGTCATATTTCTAAACAAAAACATGCATTGATTAGAATGATAAACATCTCATTAAGAAACATCCATGCAATGATTAATGATTAACATTTCAAATAAAATTGCATTGTGTAGCTATAGAGACAATTCCCGATTTTGGGAAATTTTGCATGGAATTGCAGTTTTGGATCTTTCCCATTCAGAAAACTGTTAATGGCTGCAGTATTAAAATTTACATTCTGGAACAAGATGGAGTATTGGCGTTCGCAGCCATTCCATTCGCAATTAGGCATTATGAGCTATTCAATAGAAAATGTGTATACATGTATATAAACTATTTTTTTTGGCTGAGTGGTAATCATTCTCACCTCGCATTCGGTAGACCCGGGTTCGATTCCCGTGTCGGCTAACCTCGATTGTGGTTTTCATGGTTTCCCACAATCCTTTGAGGCGAATGCTGGGATAGTTTCTATATTAAAATCGGCCATGACCTTCTTCCTATCCATAATATCGTAGTTGAGGTCTCAACTACATGTAAAATACATGTATATAAACTAAATGTTATTGAACAGATGTTTTTACGACACAATTTCTTATCATTTATGGCTGCAGTTGGGCATAAAAGTATAGGGTCAGTATAGTACGAACTCATTTGAATGGAGTCACCGTCCTAGAGGTTATGGACGAATATGTTAGTTTCTTTGTTTAAGACAAATTCCGAATTCGGATATTGCGAATGCATTTTTGAGTTCCAAAGCATTCGCGAACCTTATACAATACCAAAAAAAGTTCGTTATAACGGGGAATTCCCCGATAAAGGTTGCAGGACCTTAGGATTTCATCCAAACGTCGATGAAACTTTAGTTCTCATTGTTGAAATCATGTTTTATCCGACTTCTGATAATACGAACTTCGGTTTAAACGAACAATTTGTGACGATCCCTATATATTCGTCAATACGAGATTCGACTATATATTATAAGCAGTGACGTTTCCACTTTATTATTCAAACGCCTTTGACTTTCAAAGTCATAACTCAACAACTGAATGTCTTTACAGTAACTAAATTCTGTTTGGCTATGGTCACTGTCCTGCATACTGGAATGCCATTACCGTATTATCTAACCTGAATAATTTGCCACGCAAAAAAAGGGTTGAGCTTTAGGTGAATAAGATAAGATTGTACGTTTCATAAGGAAGTCCGCCGCATAATTGGGATAATAGCATTATCCCAATTAATTTTCCAATGGCTATAAAGGATATTTCCAGCTTTTATCTCATAGGATATTAGACTCGCATAATTATGCATCGAAGGAAGATAGGCGTTCACTTTGAATCGCGCAGCGTTAGTCACACTTCGTAATAAAATATAATCCTTTCAGCTATATATAGATAGTATAAAAAATAATCCGATATATCAGGGGATTTTTTTCCCTCAAAAGTGATAGAGAGAGGCGTGCCATTATTCAGCTCGATCGTCTTGATAGATTGTTTGGGATGGGGCTAGTGTGGGGAGAAACCTTCCTTCAGGGGCAAGAAAATTAAGAAAACTGGAGTTGGAAGGAAAAGGAGAAGGAAGGAAACGGGGAGGTGAGGGAACTTGAGGGGGCGAAGGAAATACGGCCTCAACCGCATCAGATGGTTCATAATTTATATGGCCCTTGATGGAGTGTTTTCAGATAAGGACGAAGTATTTATGAGGTTTCATAAGTAAATCCATCAATCAATTAATCCAATAGAACTTAATTCCTAGAAAATCATCCTCATAGAAAATTGCATTATCACTATCTCGTATAATAAAACTGGCTCATATATCACCCTGCCGCCTACCATTTTATACTTGTATACACACTTCTGATAGTTGAATCTAAAAAAACGCTGTATGATCAAAAAGCGAAAAATGTGGTTAATATTTTAACTACAGTGGAATTTCACTAAGACGAACTCGATTAATACAAATTTATGATAGTAAAAATCGAATTTCCCGTTCCCGTCCGACTTTTGATAATGTACGAGCAATGAATGTTTCGATGAACAGATTTCGACTTTCCATGAGAATGAATTTTGTATGAATTCCTGCATGTAAATGAATTTCGTTAAAAAAACCAAATTTCCAGTCTCTTTTCGACTTCTGATAATACGAACTATAGACTGTTTAAACGAATTAATTTTGACTTCCCATTTCGATTGTAAATTAATTTTGTTCAATTTGCATGGACGACCTTGGGAAATCATATGTTCGAGTTTTACGAAGTTCGTTATGCGTTGTCATGATATGGTCGGATTTGCAACCGTTTATCTACTCATTTTTACAATTTTTGAGTCAATGATTTGACCGTTGGCAAAGGTGCCGGAAAACATTTTTTAGGGAAATCATTTTATACAGTAATAACCTGTATAGTTTAGTTTAATAATTAAAGTGTGGTTAATATATCCTTAAAAAGTTCCAATAAACAGGCTTCTAAATTTGGAAGTGCTTTTTCGTTATACTCGTATTATAGATGAAACATATCTTTGTTCCCCATCTAAATGCATGGAGAACGTTGAAAAACACAGAATCGATATCCGTAATTGAAACTATAATTCAAATGCATTACATTGTATTTGTATTTAAAACGCTTGGATTAAACCGATAAAATTATAGATTGCATTAGATCGGAGTATATTTTCAAAACTTGAAATATGTCCACGATATTTCACTTACGAATTCAGGTTAAAGAATATAGTGACGTAGCTTATTGTCATAATTGCTTCTAAACTTTACATAAATTGCTCTTAATTGGCATGATGATGATTTCGTCGATTTTTAATATAAATTGTCCATCCGCTAATCGGCACTTAATCACCGGTTAAAACACCGTGGATGAAAGGAATCAATTATAGATGTATACGGTAAATTAATCTTAAAAGATAAACTCTGATTAGACGTTATAACTCAAAAGCTGCTAGACGCTTCCTGAAAATTATCAATTCCCGAATAAGAATCGCTAATCAGAGATGTGTTATCTGGCCATACGAGCGTGTCCAAAGATCCAACGGGCCCGCAGTATTCCTCACGTGCCAGAATTGTGCCAAAACATCATTTCATCGTCCCCCAAGCAAAACAATAATGCGCAAAATAAAAATTGTTCCGAAACGAAACGGCTTGAAAAAAAATGGCGATCCCCCTCCATCAGCGTCGAGGACCGTGAATGCCATTGGCCCTATACAGGGTCTCCTATCTGCCGCGGAGATAAGTGTAATGGCGGGCAGATAAGACGCACATGGTCGTGTATCGGGGTTAAGGGCTTTTCCACCCCAAAAAAAACAAAAAACAACAACGTTCCTTAACGTTTCAGCGCTAATTTCCATCTTTTTTTTTCGGTCCATAATTTGGAGAAAATCAAAAAGCAGACAGACATCGAGGACACGATTAAAAGTATTTGGCGTTAATAAAGTTGGGCATAAAAGTAGCATGCACCCACCTGCTAAGAGGCCATTGGCAGTCTGGAATCGATGGCTCGGCGTAGATCCATAAAAGGTTAAGCGGCTAGGGCACAATTCCACGCGTGAACTCCGAACTGCGATGCATGGACTGAGCGCAGCATCCGAGATATTATTAATAGAGGCTGCGTGGCGCTGATGGACTAATCTCTGGTCGTGGACTGATCGCGGGGATGGATAGCTGAGCGCGCTGCTCGCTGCTGCCTGATGATGCTTTTCGTAGGAGAGGCGAGCGACGCGGGGAACAAAGTTGGAGCGGAGAGACCCCGAAAACCATTGGAAAAAAACTTGCTGCTCCACTTTTCGCTCTGGAGAACTACTTTTCATTCATAGCAGGCAAGCACGAGGCGCGGGCGGGAGCGCCGAGACGCGTGCTGCCATCTGTCGGTGGCGCTACGAAACGATCGGGATTGGGACGCGGGATGGAGGCTCTGGAGCCCCAAACTCCACTTTCGGATTACGGTCGAATCTCGAGGGACGTTTGAATGTGTTCGGTTTAAAACCGCAGCTCTTGTTATCAGATGTCAGACAATACATGAGTTCAACAATTATAATTATTAAAGTTTCATCGAAATTTTACCCCATGTATTTGAATGGGAGGTGCTGCAACTTTTATCGGGAAATTCTCCGATTCAGAACAGTATGAAAAGAGATACGTTATAAACGTACCTTTTTTTTTCATAATGTCTATAAAGTTCGTTTTACAAAACGAATGCGATCGTAACTCGAAAATGTGTTAGTTTTAGTCGAAAATTTGTAATATCCGAATTCATAATTCGTCTTAGACGAAGATATTAATATTATTCGTCCAGACCCCAAGACGGGGCCTGGATATGAGTTCGTACTACCAGAAATTCGTATACAGCGAGTTTTTCTGAGAAGGTTCCACCTCATAACTTACATATTTATCCCCCCCCCCTCCTCCCCCTTGTAGTATGGCTCGTATATAGAAGACCAATGTAATTTTTATACGGTTTTGCAGACTGATCTTTTATTTATGTTTTTTACAAAAATAACAAAAATACAAAGTCGAGCACGTAAAAAAGCATTTGGTTCGATTTTGGATTCTAGCTAAAATGAAATAGATTTGAAAGTTATAATCCTTCTTTAAAAAGATACCTTTTTTGTAATCCATTGTGTTGCGATGAACACAATATAGAATTGCAATACTTATTTAGAAACAAAATAAACATGAGAAAAATGCGAAAACGTGCATTTCATAGAAAGTAACGTTCTTTAATTCAAATGTAACGATTTGAATATTTTCAAAGTTTGATTCATTTATAAAATGTAACGGCTAATTTATAAGCCTTAGAAGAAAAGCGGATGGCACGAATCTGCTTCATCTTTAAAAAACGTTTCCGGGAAAGTATTATTTATTTCATGAGTTGCTCTCGGAAGTTCGAACATTATACAAGTTGTGCCCCGAATCCGATTTGCCAAAAACCGAAATTCTCCCAAATCTCAAACTTTTTAGCGCCGACACGATGTCGCAAATGGAAAGTTTCACACATGTTCCTCATGGTTTTGTTTAATGACTTCGCTTCACGCAAAAAAAAATATTTAAAAATAAGTTACACGATTTCTTTCAGGATATGTGTTTAATGCGCATATGACATGAATTTAGTGTTATAGACTTGGGTCCCATTCTGAAAATATCTCATTATAAGTATGCACATTTTACGAAATCCTAGATACGATACACTTCTGGCATTTACGAAATATTTCGTATAAGGTTTATTTCTAGACCCCTTGTGAAAAAAACATCCAAAACCACTTTTGGGAAATGTGATCCAAACTGATGGAAACTGATTGTATACACTGAAAATCGATTGGTGAACGTTGTAAAATGTACGATTAAAATTTGAATCCATCAATCAGTTTTTTATACATCAATTGTAATTAGGTTTATCAATGTTGTAATGTAATGTAGTAAGTAATGTCCCAAACGGTTTGCACAATTATTAATTCGTTAACCTAAGAAATTGATTAAAATATATGAACAAAATTCAAAATCGCAGCGAAATACGCGCATTAGTTCGTTTCAGAGTCAATAGTCACATGACTATATACACATCCCATTAATGCTAAATAGGGAATAATGACTTCTGGCCAAATTCCTTAATTTAATTATTATAATACATTCGGATAATGCAATTTAATTATAATAAAATGTGCCCATGGAACGCTGGGAACTATCGATGTTTTGTTCTATTCCGCAGTTTATTTTTGTTGAAAGCTTTAAATGTCAATGCAACGGAAGTCAAAGTCAGATAAGTGAACTTGTTATTTTATAAATGAGGATGTAGATGAAACGTCACTCCTGAAAATCCTATATGTCGATAACTTTTGTTTTATCTTGCCTATTGTAGTATTTTAACACAAATAGTGTTAACTTGACTAGAAATTTTCCATGCCTTATATATGATGCGTGCGCGTTATCACAGAGGGCGCTTTTAATCGCCCACACACTTTGGGTGACCGTCAGCGCCACCTAAGCCATCTTGGGAATATCAAAAGTTATAGATTCTGCCTGATGAAACATTTTCGTGGTCAACATCTAACGTAAGATCACAGAATGGAACAATCTCATAGCTTGTGTTAATTAACACTAAGTTAATTTGAACAAAATATGTAAATACAAAAGTTTATAGATAAGATGGGTTAGGGACATTTTGTTTTAATCGCATATATACATGTACATGCACATGTATATAGACCATCGATAGGTTTTCTAAAATATTTAGGTCGGCACAAGGGGCTTTCCATTATTCATGAATCGCTTCAGTCCTCGGCAATATGGGTCTATTATATGCGTGTATATTTATGTCTATTTTATGATAAATACGCAATAAATAACGCCAAAGTATATAACGCATTAATATCCTCCGTGACGCGGTTGAATCCACCAATTTCACGTCAGCGTGAAGAAGAGTGAATGCAAATCTCGTGTCCGCCATTGTTTTTCGGTACTGGAAATATTGTTCGCTGACCAGACCCTAATCTTATGCAGGATTTAATGATTTCTAGATTTATGGCGGGTCATTTGATAGCGTTCATTTCAGATGTTAAATCAATTCCTTGCAGCGCGCTTATACTCCGCCTTCCAGTATTTCAACTCAGTGAGAAGTGCACCAATCATTCATCATTTTTAATGGAACAAAACGAAGACAATAATGGTTCAAATAACAATTGGATGCACGCTCGGTCAGGAATCGTGCAAACACCGTGCGTTGCACGTTATGCAAACTGGCAAATCACCTACCACAGGCTTACTGTTCCATGGGATGAGCTTGGGTGGCACTCGTAATTCATATCTTGACTCAGGCTGGAAATTCCTGAACCCAGAACTCAAGAGCTCATACAGTAACTCGTTTTATCACTGGCCCAAGGAAAGAAGGACCGAATACCAGAGTTGGGCATTAGTTAACTAGTAAAACTACTAAAACTATATATAGTTGTTAATCACTAGTGCGCAATTAATTTTTATAAAGTTTTCTATTTGTAGTTGGATTAAGAGCAACTAAAACTATATTTAGTTTAGAAAAAAAATAGTTCCAACGACAACTAACAACTATTAGTTTATCCTTAGTTAAAGTAATATATTATAGAACTAATAACTACAATTTTTTACAATTTCATTTAAAAATTATTATTTTTGCTTGTTCTGGTTACCTCAAGTCTGTAACGGGCATATTTCGAGTATTTTGAAGGTCGACAAAATATTTTGAGTCTAAAATACTGACCCTTCAGTATCAAATTTATGAATACCAAATACAGTATATCTGCTCCTTCTTTTTAGAATGATATTCCTTTGTAGATTATCTTTCTTTATAGATTACAAATGTGAAAATTTCGACACACAAACAAGTATTAAGATTATTTTTAATAATATGCTTTAAATAAAAACGTAATTGTGATCAATTACCTATGGTCTTTACCTTCTATTATCATCTTTATAATCCAATGTTAGCATTATGTTTTCATAGAAGTATAAACTTCATAGGTAGTTCATCACAATTACATTTTGATTAAAAAGCATAATATTAAAAACAATCTTTTTTTGTTTGTGAAACGAAATTTATCCATTTGTAATCCATAAAGAAATGTCATTCTAAAAAGGAGATGCTATATATTCAGCACATGTATATTTGATATTCATAAAATTGATAACAACGTCACAAAGTACAAACAGACAGAAACGCGTTTTGGTTGTGAATTTCGCTTTTAGACTCAAAACATTTTCCCGACCTTCAGAATACTCGAAATACGTCCGTTACAGGCACACCTAGTATACGTAAAATGCCAGTATGCGTAATACCATGTACCATGTGTCGGCACCTTTTATGTTCCCATGTCCCGAAAATACGACTGCAGAGTAAGAATTGATACGGCGCATGGACCCAATACTTTCCGATGGGATGTGATCGTATCATAGGTGACGTGTCACTCGCTTGACATATATATATATAGGATAACAGATAGCCACAGGGTTGCACAATACTGCCGAATTGGCAAATAATATAGCAATCCGTTTGAAAAGAGTGATAGCGATAAATGTTTTTTAATAAAGCAGTCGCTGCCTACTTTTTGTCGTCTGCTGCAAATGTTTTCTCACACGAAGTGTTGGGTCCATTCGCTAGTCGGAAAGTTGGCGCTGCTAAGATGGACATGACATGAGGAATGCGCGGAATGTCTATACAAGTACATGTATTACGTATAGCCTACTGTGTTATGTGCTTCAGGTAACCAGAGAAAGAAAACAAATGATTTGTAAGTGACATTGAAGAAATGTTAGTTATTTGTTGGTAAATATTAGTTTAACTACGAATAAACTAATAATTGTTAATTGTCCTCGCAAGTATTTTTTTCTAAACTAAATACATGTAGTTTTAGTTGCTCTTCCAACTATAAATAAAAAAGTTATGAATAATAGTTGCATATACTAGCGAATAAGAACTACAGCTTTAGTTGCTAATTGCAACTAACCCTCAATATATTAGTTGCAGATTGAAATTATTAATTTCAACTAATTTTTGCCCAACTCTGCCGAATACATGTATGCCTGCATGCATGTGGTCCAATTTTGTTTCTGGGAGAATTGTTTTTAAGTGTGTCGTTGTGATTGAGAAGTGTATCGATCGTTTACTGTGTCTTGAAAGAGCTCATCGCTAAGCCCATCCCATGGTTTATGGGATGGGTATCGTTAGAGTGTGAAGATCTTCAGGATTTTATTTAAAAATTGGCAGCAATTTTTTGGGTTTTCAAGAAGCAAATCATTTGTTGAAGAGTACGTTTGAATCGGTGTCGTTTCAAAATTTAATCCCAAGATTCAACCTAAAGGAGTTAATTCATATTCTGAAATATTCAAAATCACGTGGGTAATTGCATTGTTTATTCGATAAAACTGAATGTTCATTTTCATTTGATCACCGATTATATTATTTTGATTATTAAAAATGTCTATCCCTAGAAATTAAATACGCATCATACTTTATACAGTAATCAGATGTCCCCATACACGCGTGCGCGTAGTATCGTTGCAAGTATGAAAACCTTTACTGAAGAAATGGTTATTCCTATATACTCATGTTTGGTTGTTCATAAAATTTAGAATAATCTTGTATAAGATACTTAAAATGTACTTGAACAAATTTTGCATTTAAGATGACCCTTTCAAATAAGTGTATTCAGCATTGTTCCAGAGATATGGTATATAATATAGGATTGCAACTGTCTGGATACCCGTTTTTACGCAATCCACGAGTAACTCGTGTATCCATCTTGTGTTTTCTATACTGTATATAGATTAATGTACATGTACGTACAGTACTCTAAAGTGAAAACTGTGTATGGAATCATTGCATACATTGTATATAGTAAAGTCATCGTTGCGGAAGGATGATTATTTCCAAAAAATATACGGTATTAATAAACATGTCACAATTATCTTATAGAGCCTAAAAAGCTTTTGCGAAATTGCAAATTGAAGTTATATGTATTTTCCTAAACTAAATTGCCGGTTTCAACCATTTTAAAAGCAAGCAGCAATATATAGCGATTTGATTAAAGCAAATGAAATCTTTGCATTATGTTCACGGAAGCGTAAGGGATATGCAGTATACTATGTATGTAATTTCTCAAATACATTTTCCTGACATCTCGTGCTCGCTCCATATTTATTGACGTTTTTTTTTTATTACAAAAAAAGGAAGAAGACCTCAACGCAAAGTTTATTTTGACAAAATGATTGAGCAATTTTGGAGATGTACGTTTTGGAAATGTTTTGCTCAATATTCCTTATCACTGCACATTTCGGGGTATCTGATAAAAAAGAGCCTTTTGCTAAAAACTGAATGCCATATACAGAACCCTCGTGTACTATATGAGCTTTTATAAACCCATGGCAAGTTAAAAAAACAGAATGAGTTTTTTTCCCCATACTATTCTCATATGCATAGACGGAGAGCTCTTGCATGTTTTAAAAGGTGAAATAATAGTGGGGAGCTAAATGCGTGCGCTTTTCTATATGTAAAGTGAGAATGGGTTTCAACTCGAGGGAGAATTTGGCTACAAGGGATTTGAATAACGTAAACAAATCTTAAATCGAAATGGGGGAAGAATGGATCAGAAATTCAAAGATCAAGATCTAGCAAAGTGGCTGGGGAATTTGTTTACCAATTCTGAATTGGAAAAAATAGCATTAATGGATGGAATAGAGCGTCGAAATTGCACTTTTTTTTGTTGCAAACTAATGCACATTTAACAGCATTTATATCTACGTTGCATATTTGATTAAAACAAGATAAATTGACGCGATTGTCGCGGATGAATATTTTATGCTTCCTGTACACGCTGAATGTTTTCTTCCGCGCATCTCTGCCGTGGATTGGCCTCAATATTTTAGCATTTGTAGCTGGAAATTGTGTAATTGAAACTGTCAAAGTAGAAAACGATATGCCTGCTATATGTATAAGCAAAATAATGTAACCGGAAAGAGCGTTTTTGAATATATCGGTAATCAAAAACAACTTCTGTAGACACAAGGAGCGTCTGTACAATGTCGCGCAGTAACATTGCACCACAGCTAGTTATAAACTTATAATACAAATGTTCATTGTATATTTTATGGATCAATATGTACAAGGAAATGTATGACCATGTCGATTACCAAAAATGATTACTAGCATGACCACATCAGTACATGTAAATACGAAACAAAAATCAAGATCCGAGATTTTTGCTTCACAATATCAATGTTATCAGAAAACATCCAAAACTTGCTTTAAAACGTGCATTTTTGAGAAGGCTAAATTTTTTAGGCTTTCCATATGCACACTTAACATGAAAATTGAGACAACTATTCATTGCAAAATATACATTTCGAACAAATTTTGAACTCCATATTGCAATCAGCATAAATCTCAAAATTCATGAGAAATGCATTTCTTTTCAATATGGGTTTAAAACATAAAGTTGATTTTATAGAGTATGATGCAATTTATAGCTGGTTATATTAAAAACCATATGATATGCTATGCAAGGGTATTGTCAGAATTCAATGGCTCATGAAAATATAATTTTAAGAAGAGTATACTGCAGTGTTACCGTGAATAATTTCTCTCAATTCTTTCACAGAAAACTTTAAGAGTGTGTGTTCTTTTTCCAATAACGTCTATTATACATGTATATACACTGTAGCTCATGAGCAACGCCTTATTAACGAGTTATTCGTGTCCTCATATTCAACCAAGAATATTTTAAATCTTTGCAATCGGTATACATGCACATGCATATACCGTACTTTTATTGTAAACGAAGTGACCATCATGGCATATATGCAGCTGAAATTCCCAAAAGCTTATACATGTCCACCCTACGGTACATTCTTATGGACAAGGCGGCTTTTTTCAACCCATGCAGGCCATGTAGTATAAACTTTAAAGATCGATTCAAGAACCAATTTAGTGTTCATTTGAATGGATGGAGCTATATTGTGCGCAATTTCATTTATTGCCATTTGGCAAGCCCCCAAGGTGTACTCAATCTTTCAACCCTTGGCATCAAGTGCATGTAGTTTTCAAGCGATCAGGGCCGAATTTTCAATAGTTGCGTGGACGCAGCGCCGAGATGCACTATGGGGGAAAAAAACATGCTATCCAAAACTAAACAAAATTTCGTATCATTTAATAAAAAACTGGGATGATACACTATAATATACATGTAGTTTAATATTCTAAAATCTTACTGAGCAATATAAAGACGCACGTGACAAAGGATTATGGGACAGGAAATGCTGACATAGTGTCACAGTCACGCAATGATTTATGCTTGAAACATCATTGTGTAAATCATGTTTCGAGAGACGAAAGCCTTGAGAATTATACCGGTATATATTAAGAAGCTGCATAATTACTTCCAACCAAAATTGAACAAGTTTTTTTTCTTCTAAAAATAGGGTATGTTATATGGGCCAATCTAACGTTTAATGAATATCTCAATTAAATCACAACGAATCCATTAGCCATATACAGTGTTTAAAAAAGCCAAGGTTGTTCCGTTAACAACGTGTATTAAATCACGTTAATTAACGTATACTGCGCCAGGCATGTTTTGATATAATCATGGCTTTCGCTATTATTTGATACTAATTAGCAGTTGGCATGCATACGTTATTATTGAGATTGCCCCTTAACTTAATTCGAGCTCTTAAGATCACAAACTTGCATGTATTTAGTCCAGATTTTTTTTATTAGAAATTGTCAGTGAATAATTACAAATTTTATACAGTAGATATGAATTTATGACCCCTATTTCGAGACACCTTAATTATATTGTAATAAATTCGAGATTATACAGTATCTGCTTAAAAAGATCGCGGTTTAGCAATTAATAAAAATGTCGTTTTTGCGATGATTAGACTTGTGTCAAGATACGATTTGCTAATTGCGCCCGTCTGGTAATGGCTATCACGATTGATCCTTTAAGGGATTGACGCTGCATTTTAATAATAAAGCAATTTGGCTCTATATCTACGAAATTTGTGAACGACGTTATCGACAACGTGTCGCCTGATTGTTTCAACATCCTCTGACATGCAGATTAACTCGAGGTTTTACTCATTCGGTCCTTTAACTACATGAAGTCATACAGTGTGCATGTTGACAGCGCCCCCATATCTAAAAAGATATTTTGCGATTCATTTTAATAATTTTAAATTTTTTAGAAATGAAGTTTTATAAATACTTCTATACTGGAAATTGCATAATTGATATAATTTCGAAGATTGCATTTTTGAAGCAACATATCCTGTATAACAAATGTTTTTTGCTCCAAGCATTGCAGCCGCTTATTAAAACGGTACCACATAACCTCGAATTGAATGCAGTGTAGATTCTCCGAGATTGCAAAGAGGCACATTTAGGCATGTTTTATTACGAGAGTGGTTTTCCTTTCTTTGAAGGCCTATAAAATATATATTTTTTGCTATTAATACCCCGCAGCACACGCTTCATGCAAAGCTGATTTTCATTGCAAATGCTCAATTAAGAATTAAAGGCACGCGATGATTCGTCAAACCATGGATGCCAGAAATAATTTAAGAAAAAAACAATTACACGAAATTGTTTGCGAAAGTTTGGATGGACGAGCACATGTACATGTTTACATGTATATTGGCAGTAGGCCTATACGTGGTGGCTGCATAAGTTTGGAGAACGTAACATGTTTACGAATTTTTAAACCAACACACGACCAAGAAACACAAGTTAATTTTGTTTCTTATTTTGTATTCCTGCACACAAAATTAACTTGTGTTTCTTGGTCGTGTGTTGGTTTAAAAATTCGTTATTGTTCCCGCGACCACTTGAAGATGTTTCCTTTTGGTAACATGTTTACGTTTTAGCAAAC
>JAQGAO010001642.1:0-23323 GCA_034697705.1 Ommatoiulus sabulosus | reverse complement strand
CATGTTTAGTATAGGAACCTAGGGGTGCCGACGTCATTTAAAAAAGTTATGACTTGTGTAATTTTCGACATGTTTAATTAATACAGGATGGGATTCAACGGAGGTGCCCCTTGCGCATAGCTTTCCTTACAAACGCTGGTGCTATGCGCAAGGGCCACCTCCGTTGACTCCCATGGTAAACATGTCGAAAATTACACAAGTCGTAACTTTTTTAAATGACGTCGACAACCCTAGGTTCCTATACTAAACATGTTCAGTTTACTACTCTCTACAACCCCTATAATTGTTGACTTATTACTTATGAAACACCCTGTATACTGTTTGTGATTCACTTAATATTTTTTAAAAAATATCGTATGCAGTTCATGTATTAAGTATAAATGATGTAAAGTATAATAGAAGAGTTTCATCATAAAAATAAGGGATATTAACATTTAAAATTTTCTTGTTACTATGGAATGATATTAGAAAAATTGTAGAAATAATCAGAAATACGGGAAACGAATATGATGCTCTTTTTCAGTTTGATACAAAAAGAAGAGATTCATGGGAATTTGACAATTCATAGCACAATTTTGAGAATCCTGTAGTATAGGATACATGTATAAGGACGGTTTATGATAATTCCTTTAAAATACTTGAAAAAAAAACTATTGAATGACGTGGTGAATTTTTATAACACTGTGATATAGCACAGATAAGTTCTGAACGCATGCATTCATCAACACTGAGTAAACACTTACTCTGAATTATTAAAATGAAGTTATATACAGTATAGTATTCTCACCTATCTTTAAATCCTACAGACAGCAGATTGAGAGAATCTGAATTCGAGGAGTGCATGCACCTAAATACCGAAACTTTTTTATGTTAAGTTGTGGATTTTTCCCTACATTTATTTTTATCACATGATTCAGAAGCAAGCCTTACTTTCTTTAGCTTATAGCTCTAAATGTGCCACAAAATGGCATTTTCTTTTCTTTTTTTCTATGATTTATCATATTTTTTTCTGAGCCGCACCTGAGTTTAATGCTGAGTCTGTATACTGCCAAACGGAAACTGTCCATACAAACGAATTAATCAATTTGGCCAATAGCAAACTTACATTTCGTGCAATCATTTTGAAAGTCGGCAAATTCAGCACTTTTTTTCTAGCAAAAAATGTTTTTCTGTTATTTTTTAAAACGAATTGAATTTGCTAATTCATGTTTATGCAAGCATTTGATAAAATTTACCAGTTAGTACAGTCATGTACACGCGCTTGAATTGATTGTTCTGCTGAACAGCTATTTTTAAAAGTTATTATTACAAATCAAATTATAACGAATGATGCAACAAAACAGTGGACAATTGTAATGTTTCATTATACATGTAGTCTTAAAAGTTCAACATTAATTTCTGTTACATGTACATATGTACATACACATTTGAGAAATTATTGTTATCATTCATTAAATTTTTAAATGTAGGCCTACTTAAAAAAATATGCTTTGACTTGCTAATCGGCAGGATTGCTTTTTGTTTCATCTGTAGCTTGTCGGCAGTAAAAAACTGTTTGCAATGCTGTGTATGAAAAATATAGTCATAAAATCATGTGTTATATATTTTCTAGCGTTTTTATTATTTTTCCCCATTGTTTACAAAATAAGATATTGTTTCTTGTGCAACAGATAGATATCCAAATACTTTGTGAAAACAAAATATTGCAACAGACGTGTTATGTGCAAATGGGTGCAGCGCCACAGAATAAAAAATTAACATATTAACCAACTTAACCGCTTCCTTTTACTCTTTGTAAATTAAAAAAAAAATTTCGCCAATATTAAGTTGAAGAACGTGTTTGGTAAATTTGGGCAAAAATCGATTGGGGATTGACTCTGAAAGCGAGTTATGACGCGACAAAATTGAACAGCAATCCCTTAGTTGCTTGGCTTTTCGATATAAATTCAATTTTTGGATAGTGATACATGTAAATGGTTTATAGCTTGTATTAGGGCTGTATTTCGCAAGACCACAACAAATATTTAGTAACAAGAAGGTTCTATATGTGGGATTTGCAAAACAAGATCTCAATGTTATAACTCTTCAGGTAAATAAAAGTATGAAAGTCTTCAGTAAACAGACTTCGTTGTAGCCTACAAGTGTAAAACGTAATTGCGTGTACTTTAATTATAGGACTCATACATTATCTCATTGTGCCGTTCGTGGGTGGAGCTGGAGCTGGAGCTGGTGCTGGCTGTCCACCTAGAATGAGAGAAACTGAGTGTTTTAGAATTCCAGACGTTATGAAAGTTTTTAAAGTCTTTGAAGCCTTGATGTCCAAATCTAATTCACTATCAAAAAATCCACAGAATGGCTTTACGGTGGTTTCGCAATACATGCACTATACTTACAGCATCGGAGTCGTCCCAATTGGCAGCAATACATGTCTGGTTGGTTGCTAGTGCATATCCTGCAGCGCTGCATCAGAAACCATGTCCTATCTTCATGTTCGCTATCTTCGCCCTCTTCCCAAGACTCCAGCAGGTCTTGTGAACGGCATGTTTCGGGGGCCAAAAGGGAAAAGGCCAACATGGCGATAGCGGCAATGACAACGAACTTCATGGTCCTTGAATTTTCTGAAAAGTATTAGCGTTTTAAGGTCTAACGCAATTACTAAGAAGTAATTTAATATATTTTTTTAAAGGGGCAACTGCATTTTACGGGAAAAATAAATTATTCAGATCTGCTGAAATGGCGGATGTGGAATTCCATACGATTGTTTGTACGAAAATGAAAGAAAATGTATATAGGACGTGCATGTTCGAGAACATTTTGAAGAATTATCAACAGAAAGCAGTGATAACTAGAAAGTAAAAGAATTGGAAGTCATATTTTGTGAAATTTTTAATTAGTCTACAGGCAATATCTTGCAATTAATGCTTGGAATTTTATATTAAGTATCAGATGCCATGGAAATCGTTGAACGAGATTTTCGTAAATCGGAGATACATTTTTTAAAAAATAAACATGCATGTTCTAGTAGTGTTTCGAGCAATAATGAAATAGATGATGTTGGTGAATCCAAGAAATTGTGCATCTGCATGTACAGATTAAGTAAACTGTTGAAAATATTAGTGGCAAAGAGTTAATATTATTGTAATTTTATTAGAATTATTGTTAATAATTCATGCCTTATTGAATAAATTTGAAGCTATTCTGAAAATAGTACCAAATACAAACACTACGGGGATTATATAAATCTGAATGCATATTACTTACATACTGTATTAATGCGTGTTATACTTAACAAGTCGTATATTTGTGTTTTTATATAAATACAACTTCTGTATATAGAAATTCCATTTTTAAATGATGGATATGATTTTATGATTTTCATGTTATACATTGGTAGGATATTAAACAAATTTGTAGAAATAAACGGAAATGCGGAAAGCAAATATAAGAAACAATTCTTCAATAAATTTTTTTCAAAAAGAAACATTTGGGAATATGAAATTCTATATAGCACAGTTTTAGGAATAGTAAATGGAAAATCAATTAAACGATTTGAACGCTACGAATTTTTATAACATTCTGCAATAAAACTTTAATTACTATGGAATGCATCAACACCGAATCTACATTTACAAGTGGTCTGAATTATTAAGTGAAGCTTATAAGCATAATTCTCACCTATGTTCAAATCCTGAAGACAGTGGTTTTTAGCTGGAAAGAAGCTGAATTTGATGTGAGAACCTAGGGACCGCATCCCGTTTTTATACTAAATTTTTGGTTTTTTGTCCCATTTATTTTGATCACATGCTCCAGAAGCAAGCCCTAGTTCCTTTAGCTTCGAGCTCCGAATATGAAACCACATTTTTCAAAGACTCTGCAAAGTTTGCTTAATTTTTCATTATTACTGACCTGCATCTGAGTTTATTGCAGAGTCAGGATACTGCTAAATGGTATCAATCCAAAACGAGTCCATCAACAGACCTGAATTTCGTGCTTTTTATGTTGATAGTTGTTAAATTCAGCACTTTAAGTTTATCGGGTCAAAAATGTGTATAAGTGTTATTTTTATAACATTGAAATTCATACTAAAAATTTGATTCTAAAAATGTTTAATAATAATTTTCAAATTTTTGAATTCAAATATTTTTTTATTTTTTCAGAAGTGCTTCGAAATTATTGTTATTATTCATTGTTCAAAAAATTCAAATTCTATATTTAAAAATTTATTAAACTTTTGTGAAATTGTTCTTTGTTTCTTTTATAACTAGTCACCATTGGTAGCAAAAGTATTGAGAATAATAACCATGTTGATTTGTACAATTTTCTATCGCCGTTTTGAAATTTATTGTAATTAAAGAAAATTGTTAATGATAACCTGGATCGTTATCTTCGTAATTGTTTTTACGAAGATGACAATAAATATACTGAAACTATTCATTACAAAGCATTATTACTTTAATTCTACATTTCTTTTCCGAGTTTCACAAGAGGCAACGGATTTGTATTTTTTATTTTTTTTTATTTTAACACATTTTTTTCTTCAAAATAACAGCTATATTTTATTTATGTATAACAGTTACGAAAAAGGATGATCAACTTGAACATTCAAATCTAAAAATGAACTTTTGAACGTCTACAAATATGGCGGAAGAATCGTGGCAGAAAATAAAGAAAGATGGAGGATGGCAGCCATTAGGATTCCCCTTGGCGTAATGACGTCATTATGTGCTGAACTTTTTTGCTCGCACGGGGCGCTTCAGATATGTGATCCATATGAATTAATATCAACAGAGTGGACTTTTCAGAAATCCACAATTCCTGAGATAGCTTCTATGCCATGTCCCTTTGCAAATATAACCAGGTGACTTGTCATTAAAAGTGACGTCAGTTTGCAAACAGCTATAAAATGCATCAGAAAAATCTGATTCGATTAAAAAATTTGACTAAAACAAATTGTAAAATGGAACCATTTTAAAAATGCGTGGCAAAGTTTTGTTATTGCTTGTTTAGAACTTTTCACGAAAATGTTGATGGTCCCTACATTTTATTTGACACAACCTTATCACGTTTCTTATATAGTATCTTACAACATCACAATAAAATTCTTCAGCATCTGTATTACTGCAGTAGTTTATTGTATTCATTTTAATATTGTTTTGAAAGACATTGAGAATAACTTCAAATTGTTCCAAATTTTCCTTTTTTTTCTCTCTAAAATTGCACGTTACTCATGCATGATTCCAGTTTTATTTAATTTTAAAAAAGATATAATTTTCACAAATTACTTTTTTATCACCATTTTCCTATATTAAAAATAAAATGGTAGCTTAATTCTCTCATTTCTACTGTATGTTGTGGTCATCACCTTATTTTTTATCGATTTTGGCTTTTTTATAAAATTCTGAAAACATCCATCTGACTACATGATACCACGTCCACTGCCCCTTTGTGACCATTGTCAGAACTGCTAAATGCAAACTAACTGACTTGTTTCCATGGAGGCAAAAAGCGCGAAGTTAAACAATTTTATTTGGACAACTATGTCAAAATGGCTGCCAACCTTCTCCATTGTAAATACAGAGGTCAAAAATGATAGGACGACATCAGCAATAAATCCTTGAGGGTAATCGGGGGATGCAAACTCCGCACACATTTACAGAAATGAGACAATGCATGACTAGGAAGTTTTCACGGGAGCAATAAGAAAAACAAACGACATTATGAATAAATAGTTGATATAAAACACATCTGTATACATATATATAGATATGAGAAATTTATAGATATATACACGTGATTGCGCTGGTGTAGGAGATGAAAAATCTTGGCACAAAAATGGGCGGGGAAAAAGTCTGTGAACATCTCAGGAGGGGCCACTCTGAAATTACCAAGTTACCTTTCCATTGGAAATATCATTGCTAGGACCTCTTATTTGCCGTATCCATAACTACATGTATATTCCGGCTAATTTAAATAACTCCATTATAGAGTTGTGGAAAGTTTGGGGACTTTTTAGTAAATGTCATAGAAAAGGTATATCTGATGTCATAGGACAATGAAGACAAATAATTTTATATTTACTTATTAATCATTTACTGTAGTCATCAAGTTGCAGACATGACTGCGTAAGCAATTACATGGGATGACGTCATGTAATGTTACAAAAAAGCAAATGTCACAGAAACAACATGTTGAAAAATCAGCGATATTCCTTAAATATTGAAGGAATATATGGCTTGCAAATATGAGGCCCGTAGGTCGATTGCAATGAAAATGTTTGTGCAACACTTTCTCCAGAAGATGGCCTTACTCGTCCATGGATGAACAAACTTTTTTAGAAAAAGATGGCTATAATACTTTCACAAAGTCCTACCCTTTGAACATGAAATACTGCAGTGGGACCATTCAATCGGTACGGATGCAAGGGAACCACTCAATGGAATTAAAGTACCGGGCAGTTGTGCGGACAGAGGGCGCGTAGGAACAGAAAGCAGAAAGAGACACATTCATAAACAATGTGCAAATAACTGTCGCTTGCAATTAACATACACGCTAGTAGTAGGACGCCCGAAGCCTGCAAAGTCCATTGAGATCAGTCAAATCAGGACTGACAAGTTTTATTCATACTTTAACTTATTTAAAGTAGGTCTCATGACCAGCATGGTTCGTGGAAATAAATTCTAGGAACAGTGTTATTAAGCTTACATGTACAATCAAAAATAATTCTTTTAAGTTTAATAGTTAGCTCGATACCATTTTATCTTATTATTGTTTGGGCTAACGTTCTTTGGATCGTGCAAATATAATTTACATTGTCCGTCATAGATTATGTTTCTTGTATTTTAGAAATTTCTTATCAGTCCAAGACTGACTTAGCAGGCGTCAACGAAGTTTACTAAGCCATACAACATACTTTAGAGTAAAATTGGAAAAGAAATATTCCTCGTTTGGATCAGCTACATTTTTGCTACTTATTTATGAGAACAACAAAAATACCTTCACTATAGTATAAGTGAAGGAACATGAAGTAGTTGGAGAACAGAAGGATGTGGAAAAAAGGTGACGGTCAGGAGAAATACATTTAGGATAAATGGACGGTAGAGTTTAGCAGGAAGCTACGAAGTTGAGTGAGTTGGTTTCAGAAGCGCATAAAAGTTTGAGGTTGGTGAAGAGAGGTACATGTAATGGAAGAAACAAAGTTGGAAGTCAAAGAAAAGTAAATGCCATGGGACCCTGCACTTAGATTCAATGTTATAATACCAATACATGATATTATTTACCAACAAATTCATAAGACCAACTAAAGAGTTCAAAATCATTCCAGCTAGATTAAAAAAATGAGATGCAGACTTTGCAGGCTTCTGCGATGTATTTCAGAATGTCTAAAATGGTTACGTAAATGGATTAGCAGCTTCGTAACAAGCGGTGACATAGCTATCATTTCGTTGTCGCAAAAAGGAACGCGAATTAAGCTAGGGGCCTACACGAGCAATAATCATAACTTTTATACATATCAACTTAAAATCGAAAAAGGTCGAGCGATATGAAATAAAAATGTCCCGCATTGTAATTTCCTTTCCTTTCTCTCATTTTTAAGAAACTTGTAAAAAAAACAACAATATTTAAATCTACAAAATATATAATAAATCTTAACTTAATAAAAATAACATATAGCAATTGCGTATTAAAATAAAAACAAGAAAAAAAAAGGTTTTCGAGCCGTGGCTAGGCTTAAGTCGGTGGAAATATTCCTGTACAGAATTAATCCTTTTTTTCCACTAAAATATATTTGGAAAAGAAAAATCGTTTTTAAAACGCGATTGGCTCACATTTTTGAAGCAGACATTTTACGATTTCTGATTCGGACTCTATATAAAATACTCGTTTCGTACAAAATCACCGAATGTGCAGTCTAAAATCGACCCCGGTGGGAGGCCACAAGATTTACGCCGTTTTTCTACCAAAAAAATGTACACTTACGTATATTCAATATACTTTTTTATAATTATAGAAGATAACCGTAACGGGGGTGGGAAGTTCATGACTAGCAGCGTGTTTCCGGCGAAGAAGCAAGCGGCCATCTAATTTCTCCCAGTGAAAAAAGATGGCGTCCCGCGACTTCCTGAATTTTCAGTCTTCCAAATGAAACATATATCTTTCTCTATATATATATATAAAACGAAATTTGAAAATAAATTTCGGGTCGTGTTGTCACGCCCATCCCTCGTCGCGCTACATATTGCAAAAATAAGAGATTTCTCAGCTGCTGCCCTAGAACGGCAGGCTGGAGACGAACATGTTCTCAATCAGCGTTGGGGCAGGAACCAGACCCTCTACCTTCAGGTAAAAGATCCTTTGTAGACCTTGGACGCTGAGAGTTCGCAGCTCCGGAAGCTTCCCGAAAAGGCGGGAAAAGTAGTGGGCCTTCTTTTGCGCCTCGCTGTTGTACGTCACGTGGTCGCGCAGTGAGCTGACGATCTTCATCTGGAGGGTTTCCACTTTCTTGGGGTCTTTGAGACCATGGCGTTCTGCGAACAACAAAATACAATTGTTTTTGAGAAAATTTTGGTAGTTTTAACTTGTTGTATATCTCGTATACACTGTATTAAGTTTCTTTGGTATCAAAGTTATTGTTGTTTTCACCGTCTTTTCTATTTTAAAATGAATTTTTTTTCTAGACTGTGTCAGATTTTCATATTTCTATATTAGTTTTTGTTCCAAAATAACGATTTTTATACATTTTATTCATTATTGCTAATTTTAATTTATACAACAACGAAACTAGTAAGTCCGAGAAAACAGATGTGTAAATTTTCCATTTCTGTTTTTTTTTTGTTGTTTTTTTGAAATTTCATTCTGTTGATGGCACTGTTCAGCTTACCCGTGACAATGGTGAGTGCGCATAGGCAAGAAAACGCCGAAATGTCGATCTCCATTGAGTTTAATGAGTTCGAGAATTCTAATATGGCGGGAAGCCAGTCGCCGAAGCTCATGTAGCACTGCTGCTTATGCAAGACCATGCCATTACAGAACGTCAAATTTACATCTTCGGGTTTTAACCTGTGAGAAATTAAAAAAAAAACTACATGAATTCGAGTAAAATGGAAAAATTGGGAGATTGCAACGTTGGTAAACGTTTTCGAAATACTTTGGGATGCTCTGGTGTAAAGTGTGTTCATGGGAGAAATTTTGGAAGTTTGAAAAACTGTCTAGCAATATGGGAGACATTTTAGAACACCAATATTGAGTACATTGAGATAAATTGTTGTAGTCAAGGAGGAATTTTCTGATAAATGGTAGATGATGTTGCACTTTAAGGGGAATGTGTATGTGATTGAGAGAAACGTTGCTCTGATCCTACCTGTATGATAACCTTAGCACGAACAGTTCCAGACTCGCCGATTGAAAGAGTAGTTCCTGGTCATCTTTGTCCAGTTCTAAAAATCCAGGGATTTTTTCAGCAAAAGATCGGATGACTTCTATGGAAGATGCCACGAGATTGAAGAATTTGTGAACGTTTTCTTCTTCTGTGCTTGGACTGTCTGTTCCATCGGGCTCCTTATACTGAAACAAGAGTGGAAATTTAATTAACGATCTAGGTTTCCATGTTAAAAATATGGGAAGATTCCTTGTGTTAAATCGGTCTGTATAAAATGCATCGAGAGATTCGACGTTGTAAACCAATGTGAATCAATGTGCCCATAAGTTAAATTAGTTCTTTGTTGTTACTTTAACTGGAAAATCCTACTACAGTAACATCAAATTCGTCTAGCTGCCCCGTTAATTCAATATAACATGTTTTGGAGATGTTATCGCAATATCTTTAAATAAATCCTCACCTTGGAATAATCCAAATTAGCCAAATCTGGCGTGGTGTCCACGTGGGCCCTGACCAGGGCTGTGATTAGGCTGACCGGGGGCGATGGGGGTGATTCCTGGGGTGATTTGGGTTTGGAGGGCAGCCTGCCGCGCCTCCCTTTCAAACTGTCCGTTCGAACGACTGCAATTAGAACATTTATATTAGCATGTTTCTGGATAAGGTATGGACAAATTTTGGAAGATTCGCAATTTTTTAATGTTACCTTCTTTGACCATTCCAACGCTAAGGCATTTCTGGAACCGACAGAACTGACATCGGTTTCTTCTTCTCTTGTCCACCGGGCAGTCCTTATTGGCTAGGCACACGTACTTGGAACCCTTTTGTACTGTCCTCTGGAATTTAAAAAATGGATTTTAGATCATCATGGATGGTTGTTCACCATAGCCCATCTTGAATCGCAATTTTTCGAAAAAAAATTTTAGAATTCCGTCATAGTCTTCAGCGTTTGTCCCTATATACACCGTGTTTCCCCGAAAATACGACCTGGTCTTATACTAATTTTACTTCAAAAAACGCATTAGGGCTTATTTTCAGGTGATGTCTTATTTTTTCATGTACAACAACCTACATTTATTAACTTATTAATGTACATACAGTATACCTTTATTCAAACATATTTTGCATTCACACGAGTATACAAAGTTGTAGGTCATTTGACATTAAATCTCTTGTTTATCTGTTTACATACCCTTGGAGGCGTTTACCCCTCGTCGAAATGCCCCCCCCCCCCATCCCACCCCTTTATTTAATGGAAGGGTAGGGCTTAAATAAAAAAAATCTTCAAAAGTCATGCTTGGGCATATTTTCTGAATAGGTCGTATTTTCGGAGAAACACGGTATATATAGTTTACTTCTATTTATTCTACCCTTGTATTATTTATCCATTTTGGCTTATCATACCAAATTGGTATATCGATGCCCTAATGGCAAAACCACGTATCATCATTTTTTTTGACAAATTGAGGTTCATGCACTATTGCTTTGGGTGGAAGCTGTTGCATGCGTGTTTCTGCAATATCACTGACATCAAAGCCAATAGGAGAAGAGATATTTAAGGCTTTCAACAACAGACATCAACAGTAGACAAATTTTAACAACAAATATAATGTTTTCTTTTGTCTCTACTGAAAAGTTGCGACTTTGTTGATACTTGGTATTGCCATCATGACCAAAGTTGTCTGCTCCCAAGCCACCCTGGCAAACCCATTTTTGTTCGAACCATGGGTTCGTCCGATGTAAGTCTCACCTTGAAGAAGCCCTTGCACCCCTCGCACGTCCGCACGCCGTAGTGTTGGCAGGCGGCGTTGTCGCCGCACACGGCGCACAGCTGACTGGGGCTCTGCGGCTTGTCGTGAATGGGCGACGAGCGGCAGCTAGATGGCGTTCCGGGCGTCGGCGGACTCCGCATGCGGAAGCGCGACGCGTCCTGGGCATCTCCGGGCGGCCGACGACCGGTCTCACCCGAGGGGCCGGCGAAAACGGCCATCCCGTAAGACTCGGAGGCTGACGAGGGCGACGGCCCCCGGGCTTCGAAGGGCGCCCCGGGCGAGGCGGCGCCGGAAAAGGACGGGTGGGGCGACTGGTACGAGCAGGTGGACTGCGGCGATGCCGGCGCCGCCGCCGAGCCGGGCGACATGTACATGGGCAGCTCGTGGAAAGACGCCGAAGACGAGAAGTACTCGCTGGGGCTCGGCGCCGCGGCGCCAAAGTCGGAGCTCGACGGGTCCGTTTTGAAGGAGAAGACGTCGGGTTCGCGCCGGTAGCGCGGCGAGTACGTCTCGGCGAAGCTGGGCAGCGCCGTGGGGGCGGTGGTCGTTGCGGCGGCGGCGGCGCTGCCCTCCGGGTCGGTGCCGGCCATCAGGCCCGAGCCGAAGAAGTCTCCGCTGAAACGGCGCCCCTGCTCGAAGTCGGTGTTAATTTGCAGCGGGTGGAACGGCGAAACGCCGGCGGCGGCGCCGCCCATGAACGGCAGCTTGTATTCTTCCAGCGACGCTTCGCTAGCTACGGTTTGTTCGCCCGACGCTGCCAGACCGGAGATGCTGCCCATCAGGGCAGCGTAGTCCGAGTCGCCGAACGGCCAGAATCCGGAGGACACCGTCGGGTTCTGCAAGAGATGGAAGATCATGAGTGCTGCTTTCTATAGTTTTCAATTCGATTCTTTCTCATTTTTTCCTAGCTCTTTTGGAAATTTTTCTGAATGTTGAAAAAGTAGGGGAGCACACGTAGTTCCATTTTTAATAATGTTCAATTTTTGTTTTAAAAAAAAGTTTTTGTTTAAAGAATTTTTGTTTAAAAAAAAGGAAAAAAAAAGAAGATCTTGGTATCGACCCCTATAAACAAAACTACCAATGATCCCAATAGCAAGATTCTGACAAAGATTCGTCAGAAGACGTCAGGCTCTTTCTGCTTTTTGGGGAAGGGTCGCACCAACAAATGGATCTTACTCTAGGGCCGAATTTCCGACTTTTGCAACGTAACTTTTTCATGAGTTGCGTGGCGTTCATTGGTTGAATAAAAAAACTTCAACCAATGAACGCATGCATACATACAACTGATGAAAAACGATACGTTAATTGCAAGAGTCGAAAATTCGACCCCTGATTGACGCAGGAGTCGTTATCACGTGCTTCCCAGTAATTTCCATCAATCACGTGATGCCGGTATGATTATACGAAATCTCCATCAGGTTCATTCTTTAAAATAGCCTATTATACCTATCGTTCTATGAGGAAATTTGCAATAAACGCACTTGCATTTTGAATTTGTTGACTGCTCGAAAGGATGGCAAAATGATAAAATACTTCCATTTTCACAACTTATTACATTTGGCGACCCGACTGAGGTCAGTCAAAATGACTTTCACCTACTCTCTAAACATTTGACCTAAGATCTGATTAAATATACTTTTTATGAATAAACATTTTATTTTCCCTCACCTCTGGCTCGGGCCTGCCATTTGCAGAGAAGCGTCACATTATAGGGCCTCCGCACCTAACGCGAGTCATGATTGACTCGTTACCTCGCCAGAACCGGAAGTGAAACCGGAAGTTGGGGGCGGATACGCCTTGGATACGTTATAGTTATAGACGTTATAGGCGAATTTTCGACCAATGGAAGCCTGGAAAGCAAGTCTATGGCCAATTGGGATTTCCGTTTGGAACCCGATGCCTAGGCCCCTCTGCGGCGCCTTGAGTAAATGTCAACTTGGCTATTGTTCCAAAATGTCAACCGTTTTGCACCATTACCCAGAGATGTTTTCTACCCTCACCCCCCTCTCCCTCATAACTGGCGTCACCATCACAAATCCTATTTTTTCTAAATCGAATTGGTTTTGGCACCAGTGCTGTTTTACTTGTTTTGAGATGGGAAATGTCAACGGCCCGGAACACGTAAAAATTTTGGAAACGTGTTTTCCGGAATTTGTGACACGTGAATTCCATGCAAGGTTTCAACTTAATATAAGAAGCGTGGTAACATGTCACAGAAATGTAAATTTGAATTACTGTATTTCAGCAGAGTATCTATAGTCAGATTTCTTGTAAATTAAGCAATGTTTCAGGACCTATCGAGAACGTGGTTGTTTTGAAAATGGTGTATTTATAGCAAAGAAACTTGAATGTGTCAACCGATTTACGTGATTTAATAAGTGCAGTTTGTGATAATCATGTTTTAACACGTTGAATATGTAACCGTGCACATTACATGCTTTGAAATTAATAATGATAACATGTTCAGTTTCCCTCTGAATTGTAAGTCAAAATCAAACGATTGGAACACAACATGCGTTCCAAGAATGAATTATTGTGTTCCGTATTCTTTTGCTAAAACGCATTTTTGAAGCAAATATGGAACAAAACACAAAAATAGTGGTTTGTGTTCCAATATTGTTACAAATAGTGTTTTAAAATACGCGTTTTTTGGTGTTCCAAAAGGCTGAAAATGACTTACAGTGAAGCTGGGGCCAAATTATAGAGGGGAGTTTTACTTTTTAAAAACCTCTTGGCATAAGCGCGGCGGGTTGTGGGTAATCTCGTTTTCTAATCACAATCTCGTTTTTTCTGGCAACATAATTCAGGAATTTACACCAACGAGGGGACGGTGTTATAGGGTGCGCTTTCATAATAGTTTATTGTGCTACTGTTTTCATAACTGGTTCGATTTATGTGCTTTTGTTATGCCCCCTTCCATTGAGTGCCTTATTGTCGCTATGGGGTGCACGCCCCTCTAATAAAAATAATGAACCCAAGCAGTGACCATGAGCATAAATCTCTGATACGAATAAAGTCACGTTAATTTTAGGAGGCTCTGCTTAAAAAACTGCATGCTTTCGAATAGTTTCAGGCGCAATATTAAATGTTTTTGATAATATTTATAACTATAACGATCGCGGGAAACAGTCAGAATTTGGGAATTTGACATTTCTCAGTATCCAAAGCGTTGATTTTAAAATATTTAAAAACTTCGTCACAGCAGCATCTCGTTTGTCGATGACGCGATTTTGAAGTTAACATGAAGTTTTTGATTCGTTTAAAGTTAACGTGTTAGAAATTGGAAAATGTCAGATTTCCAATTCATTTCATTTTTAATCCCATATTTATGTAGATGTATAAATCATTATCGAAAATACTTAATGTTGTGCCTAAGAATATTATTCGTTTGAAAAAGATTTCTGATGAATTCACTTCTGAAACTTCTGAAAGTTTCACGAATTTTCAATAATTATTTACAGATTTCTTGTACATTGTACATGATTAATGAACTATGTATATTTTGCAACGTATTGCATTCTATGTATCCATTATTCAACATGAATTTCGTGTAATGCATGAAATTTGTTGGGGGAAAAATGGCGACCCGTGCTTACCTGTGGGGATAGCACTAGCATTCCCGGATGACTTTTCTGCTGAGATTCTTTGGAAGGTGCTGGGGCACCGGAAGTGGAGGCCTGGGAGAAGTCAGGAAGTGACGTTGATATGGAGGAACGGGCGAACCCGGGGCCGGGTTGGCCTAGAACCGGCTGAGAGGCGGCTTCTTGGGCGCAGGTCAGCGTCGATTCTGGACGCAAACTGATCCCACTTGAAGCTGAAATTAAAAATGTTTCAAACATTACTTTTTTTGGTAAATGTGGCTTTAGTTTTCTAGAAGTTTGAGGGTTTTGTCCATGTGTAGATTCTCCTAATGCGTGGCCTGAGGGGCAGTCGTGAAACACTGAGGAATTGAAGATATTCATTGAAAATGGAAAAGATGCCATTTGTTTTGTCTGCATGTTAATAGAAAATTCAGTACAGTATTTTTAATTGCATTTTTTTTCGTCAAATATTACAAAAAGCAAGAAAAAAAATCTTTGCTTGTTGTATAAATTTTATTTACCCTGTTTTGATGCAAATTATATTTGAAAGATTTTTATTTCACAGATTAAAACTACAATATTTTACCGAATTTTAGATTACATTTAATTTGACTTAATTGTATTTAAAAAAATTCGTATTTAGAGAATTTTATTTCAACTGTTATTTTTTTTTACTTAATTTCAGATACAATTCCATTTTCTGACCTCGAAATTTATAATCCTAGTCGAAAAAAATGACATCAAATTTTAGTTTACTGAATCTTACTGCAAAACGTATGTATAATTTCCTTACAATTGCCACAGTATATATGTTCGCTTATTAATTGCAACCTGAAAATCGGAATCAGTGGCATTTTTACTAAATTTTCGATGACAACGTTATAATTCGCGATTAACTTACCCGGAAAATTCATACAACAATCCAGTTTCTCGCCGAATTCTTTAAAAAGTACCGAGTTTTTTCCCCCGAACCTAGAACACTGATTATTCCCGCACGGGCCGATTACCCAAGTGCTCACGAGCATCAACTTAATTTGGAGTGAAAATTTGCGAAAAATTTGTCCCGTCCTACCAAGAAAGGTGCTGACCAAAGACCAAAATTCACCAATTTATAGGCCCTTATATTCAAAGGCGATAAAAAATCGTATCTGGAATATCATTGGTTGGCATCTCGCGACAAAAAACTGGTTGAAAAATCTGATTGGATGCGATATGAAACGATGGCGTCGTTGATCCATAGCCGAAATAAATGGTCCAAAACGCCATAAATTCATGGCGCCCTAATTAGATGGGAGACGCACTTTCAATGGGGAAGTCAGGGAGCGGAACGTTTCAATTAGGACTACAAAACACTGAATTATCGAATAATCCACTTTTAATAAAACGTTTATAGTAGAGGACCGTGCAAACATCGACTAAATCATTTTTATGTAGCTTTGCGTTTTTATGAGTCACTTAGAAAAGCTCTCCGGCACCGCCATCTAGCGGTGTCGAGAACGAACGAAGGTGGATTTTGGAAAAACGTTTCGTGAAAATATTGAATAATCGCAGTCGAAATGCATTCTAAAACTACCAACCAAAGCCTAAAAATGAGGAAACTTATTAAATCTTGAAATATGGCGTTCTGTGTTGTAAAAAAATAGCAAAGAAAAGCTTATATATTTTGCAAGTTTTTCTATTGATGCATTTACAAGTATCGTATTAGTTGCGCTTTGGAGAAAATAGTTCTTCAAAAATGATCATTTAGATTTTAAAGTCAGTAAAACCAGCGTTTACGAACTCGTATATGTTTATAAGTATAAGAAATGATTTTGACAAAAAACAAACTCATTCCTTTATTTTGTTTTTAATTTAGAAATTTAGTCACTAAGCAGTCACGTCAGAATGCAACACGTTCAAGATGGTAAACGAATGGAAAGTGATCTTAAACTGAAAACATACATATACAGTACTTACAGCAGGATAGGGAAAATAAAATTCCCGCTTTTCAGTATATAAAAATATTTGGCAATATATAGTGAGTGCGGTACAGTGTACATGTGCATGAATTACAATGCACCAGAATTGAAGAAAATTGTGCCTTACATTATACACTATTAAACGGAGATACCATACTAAATTAATCATTGTAAGTACATTGTTCAGTATTATGTTGGTCAAAAACTTGAAGAAAATTTCTGACTACTTTTATTGATGTTCCTACTGATGAACATATACTGTATATTTTACTATTTCTCCTCTTCTATTGCTAGATCTTTCTGCTGAATATACACTGTACATATATTCGTTATAAAGCTTTGTTTATGGGTACTTACGTATTATCCTAGACTTCTCCCCTTTCTGGAGGTTGACTAACACCTATCGCCCCCTTTTCATTTTCATTGTTTGCCAAATTTTGATTTCAAGTAAAGTGTAAATCATAAAGCAGTTTTATTTTTGAAACAATTTTATTACCGTATATAAAAACAACCAACGCAGTTTTATCCGGTCACTCTTAAATAAAATAGAAAAAAATTAAAATGTACATTTTTTACAAAAAAATTTTAAGAACAAAGAAGTGAAATACAGTAATTAATTAAGATCATTGACGTACATTTAAAAAACAGAAGTACATGTTTTCATTTTTAAATTGGAATCTGGAAAAATAAAGAAAGTTGACAGTTAAAATTTGAAAAAATAAATGAAAGTTTGAAAACTTTGTTAATCTTTTATTTTACATTTTCAATGGCTGCCTTGTGCTTGGTGGATTTCAGTTAAAGCTTGAATATCCGGCAACTTCTACTGTACGATACTATTTTAATTTTTTCTCTTTTGAATACTCATCGCCCCCTAATCGCCCACACTTATTTATTGCTGCCCTGAAAACCCAAATCGCCCACTTGGGGGCGATCGCCTCCAGGTTGGGAACCACTGTCCTAGACTACCTGAACCGACTGCTCCCATCCCAACTAACTGTTTTTATAAAGGTTAGAGGTTAGGTTAGGTTAGGTCAGCGGGGGTGTGGGGGCTGCAGCCCCCCCACATATGGGGGTCCGAGGGGGGCGTGAGCCCCCCTTGGCAGGGGTTTGGGGGCGGAGCCCCCATTATGGTCACGCTAGGTTAGGTTAGGTCAGTAGGGGTGTGGGATGGGAGCAGTTGGTTCAGGTAGTCTAGGATAATACGTAAGTACCTGTTTTTTTATCAATAAATGCTCTTCTAAGAGATTAAGCTACACTGTATTTGACTAATCTGGGCAGAAACTGATCTAATTTGAGCGCATCACGCAAAACTCCCGATAAGTGGAAAAACCGGATAAGTGGACAAAATTTCGATGTCGGATCGACTAAGCTTCCACTTTTCAGGGTTCGCCTGTACTTCCGTTTTCTTACTTCCATCAACGGTTCTTTATGCCACCTTTCCTCGATTTCATTGCGGATGTCGTTTACGTAAGGTCCCTATATACCATGACTAAAGGGGAAAAAATGCCTCGTGAGCAAAAGGCACAGGTAGGTGGTCTCGTAAACTAATTTCGCAGGTACAAATAACGGTGTAATGCGTCCCTAACAAAGGCCGAGGATGGGTCACCAAATTTGTTAGTAGACCAACGCTTTGGTCAGGCTGACCTCAGCGAGTTCAGTGGTACATCAGAGGACTTTTCTTCCCGGGAATATAAGAGCGTGCAATTGTCTTTTCAGAATGGATATAATCCTCGACCTTTAACGGTAGAAAAAAAAAGATCCTAAGTCGCACCATGATAATAGCCCGCTGCCCTAGTTCCTAACAACACTAAAGCTGCCAATTAATTTCCGATGGCGATTCACGAATGTCTTACATGTCATCTTTAAAACCAATTCACAATTGAACATTCAATGGCAAGCGCGGAACGATGGAGGTCCGAGCTTTTTCCGGGTCAGGTAGGTCGCTCATTAATCAAGATGAGATTTTTTTTGCTAAATTTTAACGCGATTAATATTATTCAACATCGATTATTTTCTACCGTATACCGTCTGAAATTTTTTAAAAAAAATGCACGAGGTCTTAACTCAAATTATGACTCTACACAGCTAATGGATTACCAAATTCTCCATGTTCTCCAAATGAATCACGGTATACAAAAACGGTCTAATTCCAATTGACAAGCCACTGACTCTGGCTGTTTTTGTATGCCATGACTCAAATAAAAGTACAAGTACAAATAAGTATACATGTGTACAAAACCTTCCAAAACGTAACTTTAGCCATACCATTTTTTTAAATTTGGTGTAGTTTTATGATTACCAAACTTATACTCCCATAGACATAGAGCATTATTTAGCGGCAATTTAATTTTTTTTCAAAAAAAAAAAAAAAAAAAAAAAAAAAAAAAATTCATAATATAAAAAGTATAATATTATTAATAAATATATCATTAATAATAAATGATAAAAACTGATGAACTTTTCTCGCGATGGAAGTTAATTTCTTGTTTAAGAATGTGCGATAAAACCAAAATTCAGCATTAAACCAGATTTACAATGCAGATTCAATTTCCTGTGCATGTATACTGTATAGGTGTAATGAAAAAGCGTTATCTCAATCCTTTAATGATTTAGGATAATGATGTAGGACCGGACATCTTACTCATCATGCATAAATTCAGATTAGCTCGTCTCATATTTGCAATTTACAAGTATTACCTTTATCAACGGAAGACTATGTCGTCACGCACGTAATTAGGTTTATGCTGTTATAAAAGATTATACAGCGGTTCTGGCGAAAAATCACCTTGAAAGCTTATGATCGCCATAAAGTGAGAAATTCAAGCTCTTAACAAGAATTTACAACACATTCTCACCATGCAGCATTTTAGACCATGCATGACAATAAATCTTCCTAAATGGAGGTGACCCAATGCTGATCCCATACTCAAAATGCACTATCTCAAGTTCGCCTCTGACACTATTCAGTTGTATTTTATACAATTATTTTATTTTAAAGTGTTTCTTCAGCTGCATTTCATATACAGGTGAACGCTTATCGGTTGTCTATTTCGTTGCTAAACTACCTTGAAGTTTACCTTATGTCGCCTGCAGCACTCGTTGTTGCTTTCCCTGACGTCATTGTAACGGTGTTCTTCAATTCATAACAAACCCAATAAATATGTGTTAATAACAATAAAGTATTGCCTTAAAACAACAACTTATTCGTAAGAATGTAAAAAGGTATGTTTTGACAACGCATTCGCAAAATGTAATTATCCCGTCAAATTTTAAAACGCAAAAATAGAAGAAATTCAAAATGAAACTTCAATGAAACGGCCGGCTTTTAGAATTAATTCCAGAGAAAAAATCTATAAAGTATAAAAACATATATATATAAGCAAGCGGAACAAATGTTTTTTTTTCCTAAATTTTTCTATATAAAACACAGAATGCCTTTCGACTTATATCACGGTGACTGTATTTACACGAAACGAGGTCATGTGATGCGGTCATGACGCATGCTTCAAGCTTCCGGTTCATGATCGTAATGGCTTAATACATGTAAGTGTAACTATAGATGTTACCACAATTCATCATCAATCTTCGAATATACAGTAATTAACTGACTTAACTCGAAATCGGTCGCATTTCCCAAAGATTGGGAATTTGAAATGACAATGATGAGGAGGAGAATCATGAGCAACCCCCCTCCCTGGAAACAAATGGGTTTTAATTCCTCTCGTTTTTTAATGAGAAAATGGCTGATGGGCGACAGTTGTATAGGGCGATGAGAGGCATGCAGCCATCGGAGTGTGCATCATCTTCTCGATAAAAGAGGTCTTTTTTTTTTCCCCAGCGCAACGGCATAATGGAGCCGAGGTTGTCATCGGGTCAACCTCGTGATGGAGAAAAATGCAATCGTGTTATTTAAATGCACTTTCCAGTCTGGTGATTTTACGGTCAGCGGACTGCGCATAGGCCTAGTTGCCAAAAGGAATTAGAGCCGCAATTAAAGGTGGGACAATGTCGACAATTAAAGGGGGGAAAGGACTGGCATTACCGACCTTTCTTCTTTAATATACTTAATTAAAAACAGTCGTATCAAAGTAATGGAGGGAAATATGTGCCCTACAAAGGTGTCAATTACAAAACGTTAACTCGTAGCAGTATAGTGAACGGGGTGAAGACGGGGAAGGAAATGACGAAAAGGGAAATGAAATGACGAGCGGACGAACTCGGAATCAACCGGGGAATTTCGGGTTGTGTTGTCAAGGTATACCTAACTCACTTTGTAAAATTTTAACTTCGCAATACGATGTGTATTCGTTCTACTATTAAGTAAACGCCACGTTTTTAATAATGAGTATGCATGCATGGTGAAGAAAGCCAAATCCCATTTTCCTTGATAAATCAAAATTCGGAAAATGTTGAAATCTTAATTCAGAAATTACGAAACCTATACAGTCAAATGTCTTATGTTCAAGTAATATTTTAAAAGCAAGGTTTGGCAATTACTTCGGGAGTTTTTTAAACTGGAAACAACTTGTCAATTGAATAAAATGCATATTACATGTATAGGGGATGTTCAGGAAACGTTGCTTGACATCACTGAAATATTTGTTATGCCTCTTGTCAAACAACGCGTTTCAATCTTCATCTTCTTGAATTCTTCAAGCACATGGTTGGAAGTAAATCAACAATTGAACGCCGCGAATTTTCGCAACCAAAATAATGTTGTGTTTGAAAATAACATATAATTTTGGTTGCGAAAATTTACGGCGTTCAATTGCTATGTATTTTAATGCTTCTTATATACTGAGACTTAATCGTATCAGAAGTGAAACTGATATACGCGACACGATCGGTAACTTGCTCAGACGTTAAATTGGCATTGATAAAAGGTATAATTTAAGGATAAAAAAATGGAATTTTTGGGATATTCTCCCGTTTTGATTTACACATCGCGCAGCGGCATGCAGCTGAGATTGAGAGATTAGCCGTGCAAAATTGAAAAGTGACGTCATACGTTCAAATGTGTTATGTTTAGAGTTTAATGGATCGCAAAACGCGGACCCCACGAAACACGCCTGGATTATTCTCGGTGCTTAATCGGGTCATGGTCAGTGATACGATCATGAAGCAAAGCTTAATGTCCATTAAATCAAACAACCCTGTCATTTGAGTTCAAGTCTTAAGTGCGTGTATACAACAGCTCCATGGTGAGAACCTGGTTATGGAAGGTGCGCAATACAGGATTGCCAAATTCTACCGAACTCATGCATTGCCTTCGAGTTTTAGGGCGTATAGAGACGCATACGAGCCAATATAAAACCATAATGATTTGGGCGGTGGGGAAATTTATATGCTAAAAATCCGATCACTAAGTTTTTATACTCCCCATTAAGAATCACGTGACGCTTAACATGCCTAGTTTTATACCGTCCATATCATTACCATATTATTTATGGACATATTTATTGGCGGTTGATCACACGAAAGCATTCCAATGCGTGCATGCAATGCATACCTGCATGTTTCGCACAACTAAACCATACAATTTGGGTTCAATAGAAAAGCAGACTAGAACTCAACTTCAATTATTACGTATAATTATAATCTGAACTCCGATGTTTTGAATTTTAATTCAAGAGTAAATTTGCAGAATTAGGTTGACCCGATAGAAAAGCATTATTTTCTATGATAGAAACATTCGACTAGGCTGCGCACATGAAATAAATACAAGCATGCTATGCCAAACCAAACATGATTTTGCCATCAAGATACGCAGGTTTATGAGGTTAAGGACAGAAAAGTCGTATTTCAAACGCTCGGATAGCTGGACACACGCGTGCAATTATCAAGATTGAAGGCAAACAGTGGCTGGCTGTCAGCTGACATGATATTCTCATTAGAAATTGCATGCCCTTCATGCGATCGCATGGTCAAGACCAAATCAAACGTGATAAAATCTGGCATATAAATAAGTTGGCAAATTAGATCAGTATGGGGCTGCCTGTTGTAAATTAGGATCGGTTGAATTTCATTATGTGCTACTGTATACAATGTATAATTAAGAAATAGGCAAGACAAAATAGCGTCAAGCCCGAAATATGTAGGCTACTAAAAGGAAAGTGAAAGGCGTGTCCACATCATTAAGGTTTAATTTACGAGGAATTATGAGCATCTTGTATATTTTTAATTCATTACCGGTATCTACAGTATATATGTTTTTCTTCAGTACAATTTGAGTTGGCAATATGGCATGTTACCATGCACATGTATACTGTATGCAACTATTGACAAATAACGATTATCAAACTGGTTGAAATTGGACTGACTGACTCATGCATTTTTATAATGGTCATGCTCTATAGCTGAAGATGAACGACCATTTCATGTGAGCGATTCGTTTGGCAGTGAGAATAAACGAATTTTGCATTAAGAATGGCACTCGAACGTCGACGTCCTAGAGAATACAAAATACATGTAGGGATCATCCATAAAGGATGTCCTGTATTTTTCCGGGTTTTTAGACCCCCCCCCCTCCCCCCTGTCCGCCACTGTCCGGTTTTTGTCAACTCCCCCCCCCCCCATCATGTCCCGTCCAATTTTGAAAACAGCTCGTTGATTACATAAGCAATTTTTAATACAGTAAAA
>JAQGAO010001641.1:0-23330 GCA_034697705.1 Ommatoiulus sabulosus | reverse complement strand
ACATTCTAAAAAACAGAACTTTTTGAACGTGCCATGTTTCCAGAGATAATTTGCCTCGTGTATGACCAGCTTAACAGGTTTCCATGTTAAACATTGCACATCATTTCCCCAAAATTGTTCACAGTAATCCAAACTAATTGTTTGAATTAACGAGATACAAGCATTTGCTTATAAAGTATGTATTATTTACAATAAAAATAATCCTTCTTTCATAATTACGTATTATTTACGCAAATTAAAAAATATTAAACAATATTTTGTGGAATTGATGCAAACGAAACATACTTTTACATAACAAATATGGTTTGGCTGAGATAAGGGCCAGGAGTTCAATTTACCGTGTAATTAGACATAATGGATTCGGATTATTGTGAATACATTGTATCTAATTACAGTTTATTGATTTAAAAGTAAAAAATAGTATTGTTAGGTAGTCGTTCCAATCATTTTCATAAAAAAAACTTGCAGAATTTCCACAAATTGATGCTCAAGAGATCCCACAACTTATTACAATTGTGGCTTATTATATTGGGCACATTTAAAAAATTGACATACCTCTAAAAGCCTGTCACCTGGCTTTAGTTGACCATCCTCAATGGCCGCACCTTTGGGCAAGATATTTTTGATGTAAATAGGGCAATTTCCACCAGCCAAATTGTCCCGGGTGGTGATGCTGAACCCCAAACCATTTGGACCTAATAGTCATGATGAATTTTCAATAATATTATTTGCCAAATTATTCGTTATGCATGCATTTAAAATAAAAGCACCAATTACCTTTTTTCAGTTGAATTGGATATTTCTTGCCAATTCGCCGAGTGTTTGATGTCAACATTGCATTTGCATTGCGACTTAAAGTAACTGTGGGGTTAATTTTTGTAGGAGAGACAGCAGCTACGCGGCCAGTAACATCTAGCAAATGGTAATAATTACTTTTATAATATTTACAAGGTTAGGAATCAAACAGAACGAAATGTTCAATGACGAACGCAAAATTTACATCTTTCATTCTCATCAAATCCTCCGTTATCTAGTTCAGCTTCCCCTCGACCACCATTTGTTTCCAATCGAGGATAAATAGGGGGTGGAGGTCTGCACGTGTTTTCTAAAGATCCCTTCGTCAGCTTCAGGCGTATTTCAGATGACTGCAATGCATCCTTGAAAATGTCCTGAGCTCTATTTAAATAGATGGAAAATGCGTGGTTTTAGTTCCAGCTACCACAAAGCCTGAACAAATCGAACATGGGTGCAAAATAACAGCTTAATTACTTATGGAAGGCAATGTGCACTAGACTATTGCCATTTATTTCGACGATCCTATCACCAACATGTATTCGACTGTCTTGGTCGATTTTGCCACCAGGTTCGACTCCTTGAACAACTAAGCCAAAATCTCTGAAACGCATTGACAATTGGGAATGTTAATTGACAAATATGTGAGGTAACATACCTCATAGTTTATGAGTATAAAATAAATTCTTATATGAAGTTAATTTATCCAGTCACATGGAATCTGAGAAGAAAGCCAGGAAATGCATTTTATAAATCTACATAACATGTACATGTATATGCTTTACGTTGAAGTTGCGACTTAACCATGCCAATTTGCTTCTTTAGAAATAATAAGATACGAATAAGAAAAGTCTAAGATACCTTCCATTTTCATCGTATTCAGGCACAACGTGAATTCCTAATGGCCCGCCATCATTTTGAAGCACAACTAAATGATGTCTAAAATAAGAAAGAGAAATTATGATCTGCCAATTAACAATTAAGGGACTAAGGCTAAGGCTGTAAAAATTACTGAATGGGAAAATTAACTAAATCATGCAAATTTGTTTTACCAGATTTTCTATATGTAACCGTATCAGCTTAATGCATCATGCAGAGAACGAGCAAAACATGTTAAACATAAGCTTTAATGAAAAAAAGGTGCAACACAATGTTATCGAACCTGTTATTGTTTTCGTACAAGTGTCCATTCTGTTGAACTGGTATGCTGGGACCTCCAAGCGGCTCTCGCCTTCCATCCTTTAAAAAACAAAAACAATTGCAAAGCCAAATCGAGCCAACTGCAAATCGAAATACAATATTTCATCCATGTACTGTCTGAATTTGTCGGTCCGCAGCATCGGCCCATCTGTATGGATCACTGCTGTAACCAAGGATGGATAACCGTCCCGAATCTCTCGAAAACCGGTTGAACACAGATTTTTCTTCCCCACTGCCATCTTCCCTTTCGGATGCTAAATCGCTATCTGACGGTTCCGAGAACCTTTCCTATAAAACAACAATTAAATGAATGCGCAAAGAACTACAATGTAAATCAAACCTATCAAAGTTAAATACATTTTTCTTGTCACCCCTGCTTGAAATGGTCTCACCAAATTTTCTCGCTAAATTTAGTCACGTGCAGTCAAAAAATTTAAATCACCTACAGTTATAACGTTCTATTTAGTCTAAAAAGGCATTTTTATCCCAATATAATAAAATCCTAGCTGAGAAAATTTTCCCAATTCATGACTCCACTCAATAGGACTCCAACTGAACTTTTTCTAAATTTCCGTCAAATCCCTCAATTATTCTTGCCAATGTCTAATTGGTAAGTTTTAACTGTCAAAATAACCACTAATCTCGAAAAGTTATTTCGTTATTAGTTGTCATAAATTCCAAAGATTATAAGAATGCGATTTAATACATCCCATGGAATCTTGTTGGGGAATTGTTGGGGAACGCCGCGCCGTGTCAATAATATTAAAAATGAGCCAGCATTGGAGTTAAACGTTTCCATGTTAAATTTTAGGTACATTATGTGGTATTGTCCCTAGATACGGTCATCAAATTACAAGAGAGAAAAGGTTTCAAAAATTATAAAGCGTATTGATGCAAGTGCAATTTTACTACAAGACACATGAGCTGTCAAGGGATGCAAATTCCATGCCGAAACGAGTGGAATAATGATTTCATTACTAATTGCAACAAGTAACTCCTAAATGAACTGGTTTGATTTGTTTTTTCATCAGTTTTCCAAGTATATTTTTCCCCACACTTTACGGTACATTACCAAAAATACGTCCTTCATAGGGTGTGGTAGGTTAAAACAAAATTTTACCCATGAGCGGCACATTTCATGCCAAACGAGCGGAGTAGTAATTTCATTACTATTTGCAATAAGCAAATTTCCAGATACACTTGCTTTTTTAGTTGTTTTTGCATCAGTTTTTCATAATGTAATATTTCATTTGTCCACACTTTCCATTACTCAAAAAAAGTCTTTCATAGGGTGTGGCGCTTGAAACAAAATTTCATAAAATTGCCTCTAAAGACTTCCCTTTCATGGCATGCATACATAATTGAACAGAATTTCTTAATACTAAATACGCAACAAGTTCTCAACCACACTGCATTTAAGACAATGATAGAATTAGCAAAATCAAATATTGCAAAATGGCACTTACCCGTCTTGGAATTGAGCAATTGGGGCTCTTGTCATCGAGCACAACAGCCGTGGACCACCTTTTCATGGGATCTAGGTAGACATTTGGGACTGGTGACAACCTGTTTAGCGCTGGTTCACTACCACGTCTCACTTGCAAAGTGGATATCCCTGAAAATCAACAGGATGACTCACTCAACGAGAATTGCGTCCAAAATAATGGTCGCAGATATGTTTGTTGCTACAGTATAATAATAATGTTATTACAGTGCTTTCGCAACCGCAGATTTCTTTTGTGCTCAGAAATTCTAACAAAATAGTACGTAAGGTCAAAAGAGGATCAGTATATTGCACAACTCGAGTACTTTAGCCGCCTGGCTAATTGCAGGTGAGTAGAGGGCAGTGGGGCTTGAGCCAAAGGCGTAGGCGACTGAAACTACGTCCAAAAACGAATGAACGTGGGCCAGACTGGTACTCCCAAAGAAGTCAATTTCGACTGTTGTGCAGCCAAGGAAGGAAGGCCCACTACTATAGTTTCTGCAAACGCTTTCTCCTCGAGCGGTGATAAAAACTAGAAGTTTCTGGTTGAGCTTGTTTTAGAAGCAAGAGTCAACCTCAATGACCTCTTTTGTTTTAACTTCAATGGTAAAATTGTTTAGATGAGTAGAAAATGATATTTCGACAAATTTAATGGGCAAACTACTTCCTATAAATCGTCCCGTATATCATTGACTACACAATGAAATATAGTTTGATATGTGTTATTAAAGGACTACAGAAAGATTCAAGGTGGTTAATTAGTAAAGATTAAGTGCAGCACGTGTAATGTAAGTCATATTTTTCTAAATTAAAACATTTGAAAAGTAGTTGCGCGCACTGAAGAATTTGGCACAATTACTTCATATAGGAGATTCTGATAAGGTTCATTCTTTGTTTAATTCTACACAATAAAGGACAGTAGCAAATGATGCTAGAATTGACTATTTGCATGCTTTGAGTGGTTAATAAAAGAGGAAAATTAAGTTGCGAAACTATTTACCTCAACCAAAATTTTATTTCATTGCCAGTAATTAGTAATACAATAAAACCTTGGTTGGTGTTGAGCAACATCATTTTAATAATGCAAGAATCCAAATTCAACAAGAAATTAGGAAGAAGAAACTTCTTGATATAGCTAGTAAGCTGTACATCAATTTTGACAATTGTTATACAGTCACTCAACAATACTGCACAATTAATCAAAATGGTAGCTACAGTAGCTCCATTAATTTAAAGCTCGCAACCAAAGAAGCTGACTGCCTCAAAACTATAACAGGTGCGTGTGTGTTAAGCTCTATTCCAAGCTCAATCAGCCTTCACATTTATTGCCAGGTATTGGTGCAATGCCGAAGTAGTAAATTTCGATTACAACCATGCCATAAAAGTTACGCAAGAGGGCGAAACAAATCGACACTGCAAATCAGTGCCAAAACTGGTAATTAAATTATGAAACTCATCAAAAGTTCCAAACTACGGCTTCTATACCTGCAGGGATGCCATCGCCAATATCAGCGTCTGTGTGGCATGGCACGTGCGAGTCGGATTTACTGTCTTCTCCGTGGTACAAATCCGGACTGTCTGTTCCCACAGAGCTCGCACTGGTGCCATCACCACCGTTGTGCAAATACGGAGTTCCTTGTTCCTCAAATATGGCAACGATCTGAAACAAAAATCGAAGAGATTCTAAAACTATTCCCCAATTTAATTGCATAAGGTTGGTTAGTTGGTTATGGATTTTAAGCCACGGTCTATTTCTGTAATACATGAGTCCAAATTGTAAAGTTCCTTAGTTTTGTATCTTGCAAATTCCGGTAATATCGTCAACCTCACAAAACAGTCAACAAATAGATAATGCAGCCTGCATCAGGCAGTGGCGCATTGGTTGAGAATTCTGTTATTCAACATTAAATAGAGGAAAGTAAAGCCAGCCTGACAATTTACCATCCTGAGAAATCAAATCTTAAACGAGCCAAATTTTGTGCACTTGGCCAAGGATGCAGATGTCAACCATTTAGCTTATAGGCTGTCAACCTAGTGCTTATAGGCTACCAATTTGACCTTGTTTGGAAGATGTTGCCATTAAATAAAGGTTATGGAGAATGAATATTACAGTAGGCTGCATTTCCGCCGATATTTACGATAGTATTCAACAGGTCGATCACGCATTGATTGCGGTCAATAGAGAACAATGGCAATACAATTTTTCTTTTGGTGCATTATCACAATGCCGAGCTTGCGTGTTGCTACCACTCACTCTTGACCTAGACAATTGGAATTTTGAAGACTCGCCTTCCACCAATTTAGAGAAAACAACCTATAATTTATTAATCAAAGCAATAACAAAGAAAGTGGGGCAATATGACTGCATGGCTTTGGAAAGATGATGGGACGACTTGTTACCTTGAGTTGAAAGTCGATTAATTTAAAAAATTGCAAATGAATTTCTAACTCGAAATTAATTGCTTTGTTTTCGTGATGCAAAAATGTGTATTAAAACAGGTGATCATCAGGGACGTTCAGATCCTATGTTGAAAAAATTCAGCTACAGTGGGCCTATTTCCTTTACAAATTCTCCGCCATTTTGATGCAAAATTTACTGGAAAACTCGGAAATTTTGCATTCGTCCAGTGTCGAACCGAAAATTACATTCCATGAAGATCCTTTAGTGACATCTTTTAAATTAGCTGATCAGATTATCTCATTGTTTTACGAATTAACGAAAAACACTTTGTGAAGGCCTATAAAGTACGTTTTTGGACAAAAGACTTGTGACTTTATCCCGCATTTTTAAAAAAATATTCTTAAATATTTTTTATTAAAAATTGAAAAGAATATACAAAATTATTGGACAGTCAATAATCTGTAAAATATATCAGTATAAGTATTTGTCTATTAAAAATTTCAGTGAGTTACAAGAGTTTGATTAAAAAATGGGATGAAAAATTAGTCAAAGTCACCCCAGTTTATGGTACTGTACACATGTAATTGGAAATGCCTTTATCCATTGCCGACATACCAGTACCATTTTCTTGGAATTTTCTATTTTATGGCGTGTTATTTTCAATAATCATTACTGTACATTTGGCGTAATGAGTATATTGTGAGCATATACACCGATATACGAGTATAATTGTGACAGCATTTAATTTCATATTTGAAGACAAGTTTCAGGTCAATCTCCTTCGGAGACCAACATCATTCCCATTCTGTCAACATTTATTTTTAGTACAGATAACAACAACACGTAAGTGGATAAATCAGACGAGCGCTACTTTTGAAGAAGAAAAAATTGAAACTGCAGCCTCACAACATTATCCTTGCACCAGAAACTGCCATTTCCACGTCAATCCAATAGAAGATTCTCAGCGTACAGAAAATTAATTTCCGAAGATATCAGTTCAACATTCCTTTAGCAATTTCCTAGCAGTTGTTTTTACTCTAATCCAATTATAAAATGTTACGGAATTGTCTAATTTTGGCCTTCAATTGACAACGTTCAACAAATTCAGACAAAAAACTGACCGAAGCAACATTTTAAGATTTTCTTTTACCGTACCAAGCATAATATGAGATAAAATCATAAAAAGTATTAGTGCATAATACCACCTCACCTGTTCTCGATCGTCCGCCACATCATTTAATCGGTCATCGGGATCCAGAATTCCGCCATCGTTTAAGCTCTTCAGATTGTGGACTGCTACCCATGACCCCGACGGCTATAGGAAAGAAAAGAAGAAAAAAACCAGACAAATTACTGACTGAAACAAGCAAAATTACAACTTCCTATAAGGGGGTGGTCAAATTATTCCAAGAAATACATGTATTAAAACTAATTCTTCAGCGGCCAGTGACTGACAGTACGAAACGGCAAAAAACATGGTAGCTACACAGCACGCACGTGTCTAATTAGAGGTATAGTTCATGTGGTGCATTACACAATTTCCACTAATATAAATTACAAAGCAGAGGAATGTAGGTAGGGCTATAGGGGTAATGTCCAAACATTTATCTATTGCTAAAAAAACTTAATACATGCTTGCACGGCATGCATACTCATACGGTTTGTTGCGAGTTCAGTTCACGTTAGTCCAAGAGTCTGGGAACGGAAAAAGGTAATGGCCTGTAAATTAGGAATTCGTTGAGCCCTACTCACACCTATACAGGATATATTTTTTTTTTAAACTTCCAGGAGACGACAGGAATGACAACCTTCTAGAGGCCATGGTAAACGAAATTATGTACATCGAATATTATAAGATACTAATCAACGATTTCCATGACAAGAATACAAAGGTAATAACACTAATTCAAGACTAATAAAAGACTGCTTAGCTGAACCTCGGGCGTTTTTATATTGGGAAAATATTCGGATAATTAGAACCTTAATTATAACGGTGGTCCTGTCATAAACAAAACAAAAACGTGGTGCCCAAATTACACCCATTCCCCTAGTTTCCCAGGAACCAATTATTACCAGAAACGTGGGAAACGTCCTGTCATATTGTTAAATTGGCCGATTTAACTATAAAAAAACACGTACGGCATCGGCAGAAATATTCATCAAATTATTGGTGAATCCCTCATTCCAAGGCTATGTGGCATATTAAAGTATTGCAATTTTCGAAAATACACTAGCCTACTGTATATGTAAATAGTTTTTTTTGTGCCAAAGATGGACATCTTTTCGCAAATAACACATATTACAGAGTACAACTTCTGATCATCAAACGTATAGTTGATTTACAATTATGTTTATATAATTTTAATTTCCAATAAATTCTACATGTTTATGAAATAAAACTACAAGTACATGTATTTGCAGCGACGATGCATGAGTTCGAAAGTCTCTCTGGACCAAATTAAATACAAACTAGACAAAAAAAAATACGAAGTCAACAGTTTTTAATTATACAATGTACGAATAATGGGGCGGCTTTCTTGACATAAGCCATAATCTCCAAATAACTGCAATAATACACCCCTAAATGATGACTCGAGGGACATGACCGAAACATCGAGCATCTCAACTTTGAGATGAACAGCCAGTGAATGCACTTGTCCATGACTTAAGTATAGACTAGGGAAGGAAAACCAAAGCAAACAACGTCCCAAAGCTCAGCAGACCATTAGACCAATTTCACGCACTCAAGCAGACCAGAAACCAAAATTTAATATAGGAAAATTCGGATTATTAACGTAGACGTTGAGGTTTATTTCCTAAAAAGCATTTAACCCTAATACCCAGATATGTCAAAATGAATGTGTAGTTTTCGAACGAGTGAGTGACCGCTTAAATCACACTGCCAGTGACTGCCTGGTGTGGTGCGAACTTCAAACACAGGATCTTTGCTTGTTTGCCCTCAGCAGATGAGTGCATATGGTGAGGAACACAACAGGAAATGTTCGGCAGGTGATGATGTGGGAAGAGCGATCGAAGCAATCTCTCCCACTCATTTACATGTGAAGAAAAAAAATTAACATTAACACTTCGGCGAGCACGGGCATCGAGCCGTGCCCATTCCTTCTATCGAAATTAAGCTATGATAAAAAGCCACATTAAAACAATCATATAGCGTCAAGTGCCAACAATCATTGAAAGCAGGTGCTTTTTTTCATCAAACGATATGGTGCATGAATGCACTGGACCAAGAGTGAGCCAGACTCAAGAACTTTGATATAGGTCGTATAGAATGACAGCACAACATCTGCATACGAGGTTCTTCAAGATCTGTAACCAATCAGTCCAAGATCCATGTGGTACAAATTATGCTTTAGTATAAAATTAAGCCATGTCAAAATCTCACAATAAATCATATTCAGATTTTCTGGTTTACTGGAATGTGAAAAAGAATTCCAATGGCTGCCAATGACATCCAATGTTGTGTGACAGAGTTGTACAGAACGCTCTGTTTGGTTTCAACAAACGTCCAGAACAATGCAAAGCGGTCATGCTGACCAAATTGTTACCACTTTATCGGTAGATTTAGGGCAATATGAGGTCAGAAATAGGCCAAACTTTTGACAAACCAGAGCCAAAATACGAGAAATGTATTTTGTAAAATAGCCTAGTTTCGAAGAAATATACACAAAGCATGGTTCGTTTTATCGCCAATTAACAATCTGGCAATTAAAAGCAATGGCCTGCTAAATCCACTTGATCACGCGCCAAAAACTCGGGATTTTTTTTTTTGCACGGAGGTGCTGATTGAACCAGTTTGTCAATGATGGTAATATTTCAGCAGAACTCTTCAAATGGACAGGTAACTTTAATGACCATTAAAATAATGAGCTTCTACCAGGCTTACCATTTTAACGTGCGTATTCATGCGAGCATTATACGGCCATCAAATGAGAGTATCATTTTGCTTAATATACTGTACAGTATATTGCCACCACTTTTCTTATATCAGTTAGGCGTTTCGGACAACATTTTATTGTAAAAATAGTATTCTGATGATGGATTGCTCTAACTGCTCTGGCATTTCTATTGTAACAGATACCGCATCGTGGAACTGAAAATGTACCTCACAATATAACACCAAAAATAACGTTGAACTTTGTAGTCCTTAAACCGTTCTTTGTTCTATTTACAGTAATATTTGCGTGTAGTTACCAATGACAAGGAAATGCAAAAGTAAGCCAACCTCGAAACTCTAGAACAATTAAGTCTCGTATAATTTATTTAGATTCAAGTAACGTTGATGTGCAATTTAAAAGCGTTTCTGGTTAGCTACGGGAATCGACACAGTATTTTAGGATGGAAATTATAGCTTTTATATTTCAGAGTAACTTAAGCGCCAAAATTGCTTACTCACAAAGAGTAATTATTTACGCTCACCAGACCGTCACTGCAGTGTCAGGATGAATATCTTAAATCAAAAGCATAAAACGAATACTGCTCAATGAAGCACTGTACTGCTTTTTTCTTTTTAAAAAAAAGTAAAATTAAACTATAGAAATCATTTCCTAGACGACTTGGCATCAATGACGCAAAACTTCAACGTTCATTCTAGTTGACAATGTAATCCTGTTACAAATAAATCTGCCTGATCAATTACTGAACTAATGTAGCTTTACACTTGCAAAAATAGGACTTGTGCCAATTAACAGAAATCAAGATCATTTTGGATTGATCCAAGTAGTGGCTATGCCATCTCGCATTCTTCTAAGAGGGTTACTCAGGCATAACGAACTGCACAACTAGCATAAAGTTGTTACCCAGTTCAGACATACACGTGCATGTAGATTATAAAGGTAAGAAGTTTCAGCATGCCTCAAAGACTTCATAGTTCTTGAACATGGCATGAATGTGTAAACCAGAACAACAAAAAATGCATCCCAGATTGTTTAACAGCTCCTGAGCGAGATAAACGTGCGTGGGTTTGGTAGCACTAAATCTTAAAAATTGGTAACAAAAACTCGACCTATTATTAGTTAGAGATATTGCAGCACAGAGGTCGCCATTTTTTCACCAACAGGCCTCCTCCACTCCATCAAAGAAAAAAAAAAGGCCGAGTCCAAGCAGCTCCACCTTGCCGTATAAAAAGCAGATACTTTTTATGACAAATATCTATTAGGGAGATTATTGATACCTTTTAGCTGAAATCGCCAAACCACAATGTATATGAAAACATGGATTCAGACAAAGATTGGGTATACCTTTTAAAGAAGAAAAACGTGTCCCTAATCTAAAAAACCGAATCCAACAAAACATTTTAAAAAGTAGTTTTGAATTCTACAATGACATCGACTAACTTCCTTATTTCCAGTGTTAATGACATAAAAAAAACTTGATTGCTAAACGGCAATCTGATTTTATAGAATGGCGCCATTAGACAGGCTTGCATCGCAACATATGGTTGATGATCAGGAAAAAAGTGAGGCCAAAAAAGGTATACGTAACGTTGAAACATTACGACCCAAAACATTGGCCTAGAATGCCTCGAAAACTGCCAACAGCAAAATGAGCCCTCCAAAAATTCCAAGGTGAAGGAGCCAGCAAATAACCCTTCTTGATATAGGTAAAGGAAAAAATGTTAAAACGAGTGACGCCTTTACTGATAATAGTAAATGAACAAAACTGCTTTCAAGTCAATGTCTGAGGAACATCGAGCCATCGTGATTACCAAAGTGAAATAATTGATGAGTAACCGTATATGGTAAATTAGACGAAGCCGAGCTTAGTGCTTGTTAGTTGGAGAAACGTGCGTGTGTTTGTACAGTTAATGATGGCTCCTGGTACCAAGGAGCCATGAAATATACGAAACCAAAATGTGTGATGGTGTCTGATATGTCAAGGTGCATCACTTGTGCAGTTGTGCTGTCAACTCGGAAGGGAAACTTGTACATAAAATCCTGGAAATTCTATCGTTAATCCCCAAGTTGAAGTACCATCAGATGCTCAACAACCTGCGATGTATACTTACCAGAGCAGCAGAAAATGCAACAAAATGAAGAATATGGAATAAGGGTGATCACTGTTTTCTAACCAAGGAACACATTCCGTTAGCACATGTGACCTCACGACTTCCGGAGTATACTATTCGCAAAGCTTCTGTCAGAGTATATGCATTATTTGCAATTGATATCATTGAGCAAAGTTGTTACTCCATTGAGTCCATTCGAGAAAGTTCTTGCAATTTCATTTCTTTAGATAAATCAAGCAAAAAAATACCAGAATATAGCAGAGATAACAGATAAATCAAGTCACGCGCTCTGCATTAGTTACTGGAATTTTGTTGTTGTTGCTATTTGTATGCACAATGCAAGGACCCATGATTCTCCACGGCAAGAGTCATTAAAACTTAAACAGCACCACAAGCACATTAGTTTTTTATCTGGTTGCCATTCAAAGAAATGACAATTATACAATTAAAAAACAATGCAATCGGGAGTCCTTCGAGATGCTAACAGGATCACGAAATTACCCAACCAATGTAAATTTCCAAGTGCGTGCACCAGTGTGCAACAAGGACATACAAGACTTCATTAGGTCAAACCCCAAGGTACAGTATATGCCATAACTTAGATGCAAAATGTCAACATGCTAATAATGGGCGCACTCGTACATCAATTTTGGTAGCCATAAAAGGACGTGTAACGACGGCGATAACCTTGGAAGAACTTTTTCAGACCAATTATCGTCGACTGTCTATTACAGACCAACTAACGACCAAGCTTTGTTTAACAAAAAAGTTAGGAAAATCTATCAAACTCTTGCATGAGAATCAATCAAACTCTTGCGTGAGAATATATCAAACACCTTAAGAATCTATAACTTTTGTAAGAAAATCCATCAGACATTTCTCGCCATATCCTCAGAATATCAATTTACCTGAACTGCAACAGTTTAATGGTGCAAATACAACATATGCGTATTATGATCGCGGGTCAAGTAAATATATACGCTTACATTATTTGTTAAAAGCACTTCCGGGGCTGGTAGACCAGCCTCGGATAATGTCTAGCGGACGTGACTAACTGAACTGTATTCGGTTTATTCAGGTGGGCTTTTATCAAAAAACGGTACCTCCCGATATTAAAAATAGGCGTTCCATTAGGAATTTTCAACAGAAATGCAGCGCAGCAACTGAAAACACGAATTCTCCATTTACACGATGTACAATATACAGTATGTGAACCATTTAAACGCACGGTAGACAGTACGGGTCATTGGCCACAAAAAGGTAAATAAACCACACCCACACTTCCTCAATGGCATAACAGCTTGTGGCTGAGAAAGATTGAATGAATTGCAGGCAATTATCAAAACCGTGCGAAGAATGAAAATGTATAAAAAAGTTCCGAAAGATAAAGCTGACTTCAAACATTAACAACGCTAAAGATTCAGAAATTTCACGAAGTTTGTTAAAATGAACAGCAACGCGTGAACTATACATGTATTATATCCCATTAACAACAGTCCGAAATTTCACAAAGTTTGTTAAAATGAACAGCAGCGCGTGAACTATACATGTATATTACTCCCATGCCATCGAAACTTTGTCATTTTCATTCAATTCAGATTTCGCTCAGTTCTGCTTGTATATCGCAATAAAAGTTGACAAGACGACGTGTATCAAATTTTGTCACGCTTATTTAAAACACGTGCATGTCAAACAATTGCAAGAGGAATTCGCTGAACCAGCAAAGTCTACAAATTCCAGCGATTATTAACGAGTACCATTTTGACTTCAGATGCACAATTTTGAAGAAATATGTGATCAGCAAAGCACTGAACATCACCATGAAACGAGATGAGATCTGGAATTCAACCGTGGCAGTAGATCTTGGTTAACCTTTTTTGAAGTGCATGAGTGAGACAATCTTTGGGAGAGGAAACTCCAATTACTCTACTTGGGTGAGTGCACAGAGCTGGCTGGTTCATGTAGCGCAACTCCTAATTAACCGTAAATTGTTTAGGATAGTGGTAAGACTGTCATCCATCATTGCTGGAAAATCCTATAATAGGTATTTATTTCCCTCAACCTAAATGCAGTATCACTATATCATGGCTTCGATTTCAGGTTTCAAAATCGCACATGAACTCTACCCACCAGTGAATGCCAATCTCCTGTTAAAAGACAGTGTCCTAAGATATCTGTCTACTCCAACTGTCTCAAACTTCGGTCCCGTATAAATATCAAACCATCAAAATGTGTGATACAGCCAAAATTAGATTCTAAACAAGGACAGTAGTATACAGTCTGTCTTGTATAATGTACGATGTTTGCGTGACAAACGAATTGCGTAATTGCGTTAATTACTTCATAGTCTAGATCAAAGATAATACTATAACGCTGATCTGTAAACTATCTTGAAAATTTATATTAAATTGCGTTACATTAATATTTCGCCATATGCCCTAACACCCTAATGTTACTGTAAAATATCAAATCAACTAACGGGCAAAACCAACTGACAGTAAATAAGACAGTACGGAGCATTTTATAAACGCTTTAATTTGCCACATTGAAGTACTATTTTAAGTTACATTATCAAAAGTATACTTGATATATTGTCAATCATTTCCAACAAAATACACAAGTTTTCAGTAAGAGGACAGTGAATTGTAATGAAGTGTTGAGTACTCACTGGTAAGCTTGGAGTGTACGAAATTGCTGGACGTGGGACACATCTGATTACGAAGATCATTTGTAGGACTTTGATGGCATAACACAAGGTACACCACCCGAGAACAAGAAACAAGAACCACGGAACAAGACAGAAAATGAAAGAAAAGTGAAGCGATTTCTCGGGAGGGGTAGCCTCATATAACTTGATAATATTGGTGGAAATTCACACGCCATGACACGAGCTTTTAGAATGTGATAGTAAGATAATTTTCATTTGTAATAACTGATAGGAATGCTTTGATTGCATCGTATCAACGAGGTTATTGACGTCATCAAAACCAGAAAGTACAAGTATAAACGCCGCATTAGGTGAGGCTGAACGAGATGCTGGATGAACTAGCACGTGTTCAATCAGCACAATTTAGAATATAAAAGTTTCTAATGTGATAAGCTTTGAGTAATGGTGGTTGATCAAACGATCGCTCATGGTTCAGAGGTAATTTCTCGAATTTTGAGAAACAGACACCAGTCACAGAAGACAAGCGTGTTCAAATACTTCCAACGAATGAGCACCGGCTTCTGTTTCAACATGCAAATGATGAGCATTTACTCTATTGGGAAGCATTTGTCCATCTGAGAACTCGAACAAAACAGTAATTAAGCCATTAATGAACTACTACAGTAGATGATTGCTCAGAAGTGTCAAGATATTGAATATGGAAAGATTGTATGCACTGTAGCACATTTCAAGAAATGACGGTCATAAAACATGCAAAAATACCAGTTTTCTGTTTGTTTCTTTAATTAGGACAAAAGCAAACTTCACGAAAAGCGACAAGCATGCCTGGTTATGTCAACGATCGGCTGTTAGCAAACATCGTACAGGAAGTAGAAGGCATATCAGATACCATATTTATCTTTAAACGAAAAAGCTGAGCAATGTTCATTTTCAAGTTAATTTGCATCTTGCGAGTATACTCGTAAATCCAATTTTGATCTTTCATACATGTAATGTTTTTGGCCGGGTCACCCTATTCCTATAACAACTACAGAGAACACATTGACATCAACGCCATCTGCAACCAAGCCTTAAAACATACATGTAAATGTTATAAATTGATAGTTTTCATATTTAGTTGATGCAAACTGACGTGTTGGAATTCACTACAGATTTAATAAAAACTTGCCGCAGCCCTGTTGATTGCTGTTTACTAAATGTGTTATTTATGGCACGTTTGAGTACGATAATTATCTCGTTCCGGTTAAAATAACAGCAAATGCACGGGATAGATCATGCATGTAAAAAGAACCAAGAATCTAGGTGAAACGTCACCTTTTATTGGGCCAAAATGGGAAGTGCAATGCACTGCGTGCTCTGCATTTGAGGAGTGAGGGGAGGGGGTGTGATATAACCGAATGCACTGGAATAGATTAATGACAATATGACAAGCAGGACGGAGTTATCGAAAAGTGTTGAATGCATGGACATAAAAATTTAGCAAAACTGAACGTCTAAATCAAATTTGATAACACGTAAAAAACGTAATATCGTCTTATTTCAAAAATTTTCAAACGTGAATTCAGAAAATTAAAATTATAAAAATGATTGAAAGAATTAAGCACGAGGGTTATTTACGAATTCCAAATATCTCCAAGTGATCAAGTTTTGGATTTCTATTATGTAGATTTTTATTAAAACGAACAAGCTAAATAAGGACGAAGCAAACTTGCATCAGCTATACAGTAATTTTAAAGCAATCCTCGACAAAGTTATTTATACCTGACAAAAAAATTCTGAAACAATAACATAGTTGTCATAGTAATTTAGTGCAATAACTGCCATATTAGACGCAATAAAATTCCATGGCTAGTTTTCATTCCGATGATAAAAATGACTACCATTGTTGTCTTACAATATTTCAAAATAAAATTTGTGAAAAAACCCGTATGTTGGACAATGTACATGTATACCTTAGATAGCGTACCTACAGTATGTACTGTATATAAAAAATAAAGTTGCAGAACTTTTCTGGACAACGCATTTTTCAAGAACTTCACGAAAAAATTCATTTTAGACGAATGGAGCTTCAAAGCAACTGTAATAAGAAGTGCAGGCCTAGACAAAATTCCTAATATCATATTGCCATTAAAAACGCTCAAACAATAAAACTCGTAGGACAGGGTTTCGTACAACGAATTCCATAAATGGAATGCTGTCCATATCATATTCCAGCCTACGTTAACAGGGTGAAGCCAGAAATCCGCCTTCCTAATTAAGCAAAAATAGCATTTCGATAAGGTAGTCAAATAATGAATGTTCAGTTGTAGTGAGAATGAAGCGGGTTCTATGCTATCAATGTCTGGCTGTAAAAGTGTCCATTAATTAGCAACTAAATATGTGGATGCTTAGCAATAAAAAATGAACATCGAAACCGGATCATTTACATGTAAATATTGCGCCATGATAGCTGGGTAATAAATGAAAAAATAGCTCTTGGAGTTTTTTAAAAATTCCATTACCAGTTTTTAATCCGATGATAAAAATGTCTACTATTGATGCGCTACAACATACATGTACTGTACAAAATAAAATCAAACTACATGTAATTGTTTTTTAAATTCCTCAAAAATTACGTGCATTGGCAAGGCATGTCTGTATACGAATAAGCATGAGCACAAACCTTAACTCAATTTTTAGAGCAAAGCCTTTAGAAAATAGGAATATTAATCAGAACTGCAGTCTAAGATTTTACCTAAAGAAAAAATATGTTTGCTCTTCGTTCTAAATCTTAAATTCCAAATGCTCCATTATGAATTATTCATCGTGTTACGTACAAAATCTGCAAGGTGATTTATTACTAATTTAGGGCTGCATAAAATGTATTTTCCAATTAAAACAAAACGTTGAAATCGGCGTATCATAACTACACGCAATAAGAAGATGGGCTTTGGCATGTATAGTTTTATCGGTTTTTTTTTTGGCATTTAAAGAAGTCAACCCACGCTTTAGGGCGTTTATAAAGTGGATTGTGACACTTAATCCACAATAATCCTTACAAGATAATAGATTATCTATGCAAGGTTGAAAATAAAAATGCAGCAATTCTTGCATGATGTAAAGTTAACTGCAAAACAATGCACAAGGATAACCACAGTCATCTGCAATGCAGGGTGTCCATAAAGTCAAAATTACTGGAATTTCCCCTCAATTTCATCCGTTATGATATAGTTTAATGTTTATGACTATAGGTCTTACTCGTAAAATCTTTATAGAAAGATGCATGCAGCATCTTCAGTGAAATTTCATTAACATTAGCTTAAAAATGAAATACAGAAAGCATGAACAGCATAGTCAGTAAACCAAGTTTGAATTCGATTTTTCATGCATGTCACTGGATTACTGCACATGTACATTGTACACCTTGCTCACACCTCACGAAACTGGCCAGGACTTACCATTTTGGGAGTAGGCCTACAGATCGAACTGTCATGCTTGTTTTTCACCTTGTTCAATCGGTAAGTCTGACTCCGTCCGAACAATCGGCCCAGTTTGTCCACCACGGCGCACTCGCAGTACAGCTTGTACTTGTAATCCTGGTACTTATTGGATCCCATGGCAAAATATGATTTAGTTAGAACGAGCAGGTAACATCGACGTTTGTTATCCAATTGTTCTCGATATCATCGTGTTACCAACGTCAAAAGCTGCCACGGATTTCGGCGAGCAATTGTATTTGGAACAAACACTAACCACCACATCCTATTCCAGCATCCTTTTCACCAAGTTTTCTTCATGAAACAACAGTCGTACATTACCTAGGTGCGGTACTTTTGCACACTGGGCAACACTGTCTCGTGTATTTCAACATCTCTCGTCCTCGGTTTGACCGATCAACCTACTGCCTTCACCTCCATCAAAGTGAAGAAACCACAGGTAGGCAAGTGCCACAGGTGGATGAAAACTACAGGTACTTCAACTACTGCCAACCCAGCGACATCTTTTGGCCTACTTTGGAAACTCAGCACTTCGCCATGAACTTTCAAACCAATTTGAAAGTCATATCATTCACTGTCTTTTACTTCGTTGAAAAAATAACTGAATAGCAAAATGATTAATGTTACAAAAACAGTTTTAAATGCTCCTACATTTATAGAAAAGATATATGTTAGTGACTTTTAAAACAATTGCTTGGAGAGAAAAGAATTACCCGTGTGCAAAACTAGCGCCATCTATGACTTCAGCAAATAATTGCATGTACGGTAGGTAATAACACGATCACATCAAACTTGAAAACTCCGCAAGAGTCACATATATGCGTTAAACCTAATTCTTTGTCGATTTATTTGTGAAAGTAACAGCTTAAATACTCGCTGTATAATTGAAATATAAAATAAAGGTTTAAATGCGGTTTTAAATAGTTAATAATAGCAATTACTACACCACCTATTGTGCTTCTGAGTTAACCTTTTCACCTACTGCTCAAACTGAGTACATTTACGTGCAATGTGTTAAAAGCAAAGACTGCGTATTCCTTCGCCTGCAATTTGCAGTTTTGCAGATTTGTTTAGGAAGACTGGAAAAGTCCCACGACCTGATCATGACACTGCTTTGAAATAGCAATGAAGAGTAGAAACCTTGATGAGGGTATAGAACATTCGTAATTTGAAGGTCCTTTATTTGTCAAATCTCTTTTGTTTTCCTTAAACGATCCTTGGCAAAATGCATCGAAGCCAAACGATTGTTATTCAATGTCACAGACAGCATGCTGGGGGAAAACATTACGCATACAGTCGACTCCCTGATTATGTGCAAACAAACATAAAAAACGTGGGCGGGGCCCAAAGTGCGCGTACGAACACGGCAGGGTTTCTTTGATAGTATTTCACTGAACGGCACGCAATCTTCCATGTTTGGACATCATTTCCTTGTTTTCCGAGATGAATTGACGCACTCTGTCCATTAAAAGTTAAATGCGGGGTGAGGCATAAGTGCTCTGGACTCGGTGCACTTGCATGTACAGTACTGTTCGCCTTGGCTGAATGATCAAAAACATAACATTTCTATAACGCAATCTTAAACGTAAATTAAATGCTCATTGAGTGATCGAATTTGTGAAACTGTCATGAAATAAATGCCTATCTATCCCTGCAGATTGTATTGCTCTGATTCTGGCTGTGAATTCAGAATAGAATTGATCTGATTGTTTTATTTTTTTAATACGCATCAGCAAGGTTTTACACGGAACCCTATGAATGCAGTATTATCAAGCGTTAATTTTATGCGTCAACGTATTAAAGGTGCGATAACCTTCAGAAGTCAATAAATTAAATGCGGTAGTAAATCGTTCTGCCGCCATGGCAACCGTCTGTTTACCTTCAACTTCGTTATTAAGGCGACTGCGCGCCAACAGCCAAAATTGCTAGCCTAATTTTTTGTATCGACCGTAAACATCCAGCTCAAGAACTTACTAACCTTAATAATTCTTTTTTTAAGAAATTAATTAAACTTTAATTGAACAGCTGTGAACAGCTTAACTCTTTAACCCTTCGTTCCCCACAATTCTCCCAGAAAAGTCTGTTTGGTTTTCGTGCCACTAGATGGCACAAGCATCGCCACACGGTGCATGCTTCTATTCGTTTAATACGCGAGCCTAGCACAATGTGGCGGTTTTTTTGAAAATTGCTCACGACCAAGACGCAATATTCAAACCTTCGTAAACATTATTCAATAGAGTTTGAAAACCTAAAGTTGTCCTACAAATGAAAAATGGGTTGGAGATTAGATTAACATAATTTTCAATGTAAAAAAAATAACATTTGGTAATATTTAACAAGAAAAACGCAAAACTAGTTTTATAGACTCGTTTTTCACTTTGTCGCTATTGTAACGCTAAAAAGTATTAAAAAGGCCATCGAAAACTATCAAATACGTATTTAATTGTAAAAAAAAAGAAAATTTCAAGTTATTTTCGACCAGACCACGCAGATTAAACAGTTAGGCAAGTGGTAGACTATGATTACATCTCATGCTCTCTCTAAATCCAGGATAGAACAAAACATTACTAGTTTCAAGATTTAAGTTTTTAATTAATTTTACTAGAAATTTTCATGGTTGTGACAATTAATTAGAGTAATGATAAAATCAGTTTAGTTAACTTGGTGCACAGCCAGTCGAATTCTTGGTTACAGTAATGGGAACGGTTTGCAGATAACAAATTCCCTTTATATCACAGACTTCAAATTTTCTCCGTAATTGCCAATGAGTGAAATTAACACGTTATTGCACGAGGTAAATATTGCTCCTGGAAAAACTCAAAGTCACCCAGCGTCAGAAAGTTTAAAAATGAGATGATTGACGAATTCACAGCACAGGCTCCGCCATCTTTTTTTTTTTTGTAAATCTTTGCCCTTTTTTTTATTTCCAAAACTGAACTTGTACTCGAACGGTGCGATTTCGAAATGGCAATATTATTTCCTCATAACGCATCAAGTTCAAAGTTATAAAAGGGTTGTCTTTATTAAAATCAAATTACAGTATTTAAAGACTGCCACGCCATGCGGAAATAGTCAAGGAAGAATCTTCATAATCCGAGCAATCATTTTTTTACACGAGGAAAGAAATTCGTTAAAAACAAAGAATGTTCCCATCTAACTTTTTTTTGTTAACAAGCAGCTAATATAGACACCGTCACAGCTTTCGGAACTTAATAATGAAAATCTGAATATGAACAAATACAAGCTATATGGGTCTTGTCACGTTCGTTTCCACGCATCTGAATCCAGACAATGTTTTCAACCATGGTAGAATGCGCCAAATCAGAATTTCACACTCCTTCAAAAAGGTGGATTCTCAGCACGGTTTGCATTTTAAGACGGGCGTTAAGGATATCACGGGGCAATTCCAGACGGGGTAAAAGAAATCTACAGGGTTGTGTGGGAGGAACTTGGCCATTGTGAAGTCTGTATTCCAACCCTCGTAACATGGCGCTTATCCCGACTGTTATAGGTTCCCGGAAAATAATTGCAATGCCTCGAAATAGCTCTTTTAGATTCTTTGAAGAGGCGATGAATTTGAATTTTTTCCCCCCTACTTTCCCTATTCTTAAAGTCGAGAGGAAAAGAGAAGAATGTTAGTTGTCCCGCAAGTTTCCATAGATTACAATATTTCGACTCCTCCCCTTTCCACGCTCCCAATACGCAGTGGCATGTAACAGCATCGCAGCTCCCTCTAAGGCGCTCCAGCACCGAGTCCTCCAGAGCTTATCCGTGAATTTTCTCAGGATTCTCTCGAGGGTCGCACAATTTACTTTGTGAATAGGTTCAAGTTCCTGCTTCGCCAAACAAGGTTAATGTCCACACAATGATGTCACCTAGTGTGTGGCGACCGTTATTATAAACGTGATTAGCCATAAACACCTGCGCTATAAAAGGCCTCGGTTCGACTCCCCCGTGCGGGCCCAGGACCTACCTTCGTACCCCCGCTTTCGGCAAAGCACGACAAAAAGTGTTTACCGTAGCAAAACCGACTCAAAAAACAAACATTCGTGTTATCGAGAATACATTGCCGGGAGATAAGTGCAGGTAAATTATAATCTTGCACGCAACTTGATGAGAAAGTACATGTACTCAACATATTGTACGTTCACTTCAAACATCAAAACTACCAGAAAGTTTCCAATTCCCATCCGAAGTCAACAACTTTCCCAACAAAGAAATTCTGCTAGACATTTCTGTTCGTTTTGACAATGAAATATTAGGGGTACTCATACAGAAGCATTGCGAATCGCACTTTAGCAGTCGCGAAGTCGATTTTTCACATGTGCACATGTCTTAAAGCCAATTGGCTTCATTAAGACTGCTAAAGAGCAATTCGCAAAGCATGAGTACAGTTGTACCCCTAATAATCTTATACAGTACTCTCCACAAACAAAACTACTTTTCCTCAATTTCCACACAAATTCAGTCACTGAAATACTTTTCCACTTTTTTCTCAACTTTTATATATGTTTGGTATATTTAATGACAATATTATTAATATATTTTGTCATACTGTTGACCGAAGTGTTGCGCAAATCCACTTTCAAATAAATTTCTGAACACCATCTTTGACTCAAGTCCTATATTCACTTGGATCTGTATATTTTGAAATGCTGAAATACGCGTGGCATTTGAACAAACGTGTAATTTAGAAACACGTTAACAATTCTATATATGGATATTATAGTTTAAAAAATTTTGGAATATACCTGATCCCTATAATTACCCCTCCCGTCCGTGAACGTGCCTGAAAGTTCATTGTTCTTATGATATCCATTTGCAAAAACCAACTTACTACCACCGGCTTTCAACGTCCACAAACATTTTAAATTACCATTCTCGAGGAATGCATTTGAAAATGAAGTACAAAAAGTTCACCAAAGAGTTAAAAAAACGTTCGAAGCAAGGCGGCTAAACTGCGCTAGAAAGGTCATTAGTATGCCCACCACTCTCCGCACTTTCAGAAAGTTTTTTGCGACTTAGAATTTTGAAATCCTCGAGATATTCCCGAAAAAAGTATGACTGCTTTTGCTAAATTCAGACCAATTTTCATTTGACATCAATAGCGACAGATTCCAAATCACAGCTACAGTCGGGGCTATTCGTCGTGATTTAAGGTATACTGTGCTGTTATTGACTTTATACCAGGGTTTCTTAACCTTTTCTTCATCATGGACCACTTGCAATATTTAAACAATCTGACGGACCCCTTACAAACTTAAGTGTAGGGCAGGTTTATTATA
>JAQGAO010001640.1:0-23341 GCA_034697705.1 Ommatoiulus sabulosus | reverse complement strand
CCTGGTGGTGGTGGGCGTTGTGGTGGTGGTGGGCGTTGTAGTGGTGGTAGGGGTAGTGGTCGTGGGCTTAGTCGTCATGGTGGTAGGCTTAGTCGTCGTTGTGGTTGTCGTTGTTGTCGTGGTGTTAGGCGTAGTGGTAGTGGTGGTAGGCGTAGTTGTTGTGGTGGTCGGCGTCGTGGTGGTGGTAGTAGGCGTTGTAGTGGTGGTAGGGGTAGTGATCGTTGTGGTAGGCTTAGTCGTCGTGGTGGTTGGCGTAGTGGTCGTGGTGGCTGGTGTTGTGGTCGTGGTGGTTGGAATTGTGGTAGTAGTGGTCGTGGGAATGGTAATCGAAGCATCTGTTGGGGCTGGTGTTGATACGATGTGGAAAACAAGTGCTCCTGGAGCAGGTGTTACTATCTCGTCGCTAGAACTTTGTGCAGTTAACGCGGCTGATTTCCCTTGGTTTCCAGAATAACCTGCCAAGCCTGGGAAAAGTGAGTGTAATTTTTCCCGTCTTTCTGGTGGAATAGCTTCCAGGGTGCGGAAAATAAGTAAATAGGGATGCTGCTGATCAAAACTTAAAGTTGAAGCACCCATGCTTAGAGAACTTGGGTTATCGGTGAGCTGTTGTGCAGCAGATGGTAAAGCGTTAGTTGTAGCTGGAGGTGGACTGGCAGTGGTGGTAGGAGATGGAATGTCGAGCAAGGGAATTGGTTGTGAGATTTGCAAGGGAGGGATATCAAAGTCCTTCAATTCACTTGGAAATGCGGTTTTTATTAGAGAAAGCATTTCCCGAGACTCTGGTATGCTTAATTCAGAAACAAATTGTTGATGCGTTGAAAGAGTTGTTGTTGGAGCGAGCATAGTGGTAGTTGTGGCTGGAATAGATGGTGGTGTTATCCTAGTAGTGGTTGTTGGTGTGGTTGTCGTTGTAGGAGTTGTTGTGGTTGTCGTTGTAGGAGTTGTGGTTGTCGTTGTAGGAGTTGTGGTTGTCGTTGTAGGAGTTGTGGTTGTCGTTGTAGGAGTCGTGGTTGTCGTTGTAGGACTTGTGGTTGTCGTTGTAGGAGTCGTGGTTGTCGTTGTAGGAGTCGTGGTTGTCGTTGTAGGAGTCGTGGTTGTCGTTGTGGGAGTCGTGGTTGTCGTTGTGGGAGTGGTGGTTGTCGTTGTAGGAGTCGTGCTTGTCGTTGTAGGAGTCGTTGTTGTCGTTGTAGGAGTCGTTGTTGTCGTTGTAGGAGTTGTTGTTGTCGTTGTAGGAGTTGTTGTTGTCGTTATGGGGGGAGTCGTGGTGGTCGTGGGAGTGGTTGTGGTGGTCGTTGGTACGGTCGTAGTTGGAAGTGGGCTCTCGGAGGGGTTTAATGATTGTTGAACAAGCAGGCTCTCTTCTGGGAAGATTGAACTGACAGTTGGAGCTGATTTGCTTGGCTGCTCACTTTTTAGTATTAATACTGGAACTTTTGGACCGCCACTTGTTTGAAGGTCTTGAGATACAAGAGGCGCATTTGCTGCGTTTTCAGGCAAAGATGGGCTTGGTGGCGTTGTAAGCAAGTCATCCGCATTGGGATTGAGCAGTGCCTGTGGGGATGGCAGAGCTGGTGCTCCTCCTCCACCCATGTGTCCAAACGGAGAGAAGTAGGCAACTGCGTATGGTATGACCCCTGAAAGAACATCTGGTGGTACCCTGGTAGTATATGGGAATGGAAGGGGGGTTGTGGTTGTTAGTGGTACTGTGGTGGTGGTTGTCGAGGGTGGCGTTGTTGTAGGAGGGGTCGTTGTGGTCGTAGGTGGGATTGTGGTTGTTGTTGTCAAAGATACTGGTGGCAGTGTAGCACTTTGAAGCTCATCCTGTGAAGATACCGCGGGTGAAACTCTCTCTATTGGAAATGGACTCGGTTCTGGTAAAGACTTGGCGTGAACATGATGGTGAAAATGGTTGTCTTGATTTCGTATTTGTCGCCTTTCATCACGAAAGTCGTTCATGAATTGATGTTCGACAATAGATGGCTCTTGTAGGTTGGTATTAGAATCACTGGCATCTTGCATGAAATGCTGCGATGCCGGCGAGGTTAGTTTCATTTCCGTACGAAATGTTGACGAAGAAGGCCTGGGTGACCGGAAGGCGAGTGGTGGAGGCAAAGTCGAGGGAAACCTTGGCCGTTCTCGTAAAAAGTCGTTTTCTCTGTCAGGTGGAATGTTTTGACTACTAATTCTAAAGTGATTGTGGTCATTCAAAGGCTGATGATCATGGTGATGACGAAATGGTGGGCGATCCATGTTAGGAGGAAAGCGACGGAAAGGGTCGTGAGGCGGCGGAGGTGGAGAAGATGAGGTGAACATCTCACGGACGCCAGGGAGAATCATGTCTACAAGTCTGCCCAATATAGTTGGCGCTTGGGTTGTTGGTGGAGGACGCAGTGGTGGAGGCGGTCTGAATAACGGTGGCCCTCTGCCATCACCTCCGTGTTCTATTTGCCCATATTGGTGCAGCGGTCTTCTTTCACGGTCACCGTGGGGCTGCAGGCCACGTGGATCAACTCCGTTGTGTGGTGGACCACGTTGTCCATTGTCATGGTGAACAGGAATGGGTCTACGTTGACCATTGGCTTGGTGAAACCCTGGTGGCCCACGTGGGTCGTTGTCATGATGAGGTCCATGTTGACCATTGCCTCGTAGATGACCTGGGGGTCCATGCGGACCATTGTCATTGGGATGCCCTGGTGGTCCATTCGGACCATTATTGTGATGCCCAGGCGATCTATGTGGTCCATTGGCATGATGAGGTGGACCATGTGGTCGATTGTTGTTCCTAGTTGGTTCTTGTAGATTATTTCCTTGATGCTGAGGTCCAGGGTCTATGACTTGAGCAAATTGACCGGAAGAAGGCCGTTGAATTTGAATGTGTGGTTCACCACGGAAAGGACCGCCTGGAAATGGGCGTTGTTCTCGGGGGAATTCTGGAGGTTGTATTACCTGTTGTGAATCTCCGTTGTCGGGCAGTGGTTTGTCTGCATGCGTTGGCCTATGGCTTGGGTTATGATCTACGGGTGGGCGCCTGAAGCGATCCTCTTCCTCGGATCCAAACCCTCCTTGATGTGATGGCCTGCCCTCTGTTGTCGAAGAAGACGGAAATCCGTCAATTGGGAAATGAGGCCTTTCAAATTCCTCATTGGGATTTTGGAGATTTGGCCTCTGGCTATCATCGAAAGGCTCTCGGAAAATGGGAGAAGTGGTTTTGCCCTCTCCTGGCCTGTTTGGAGATGTAAGCGTTTCTGGCCTTTGTGAAGGGAACGATGTCATTTGAGGGCGTTGTGCATGCGTGGTCGTACCTAGGCTGTTTGGGGAAGATGATTCGTGAGACTGACTCCCCTCCCGCAAAAGCAGTCGCATCAGTTGTTCTTCGCTCATTTCGTTTAGCATCTTTTCTGCTTCTTGTACTTGCTGAACATTAGGTTGACCATGGCCTCCTGGCATTCCTGGTCTGTTGTTGGGATTGAACGCTTCTTGTACATGCTGAACATTAGGTCGACCATGGCTTCCTGGCATTCCTGGTCTGTTGTGGGGATTGAACGCTCGTTCGTCTCTGTCTCCCGCATTTGGTGGTAATGGATTCGGGTTTTCGGATGGGACCCACGTTTTAATAGCTTCACTCTCATCCGCCCGTAATGGAAATCGGTTGTAGATTAAACGGTCCGGGCCATGTTCAGCTGGCGGACGGTCGAACATCGGTTCAGGTCCGGATTCCTCCATGAACTCTTCCGATTCCTGAAAAATCAAATTATCAGAAATTATAGCTAGTACCGGTAGTTGATTAATTATACAGTGCAGCATTTGCAATCAAAACGGACAGTATCATTGAACTTAAGCGACATCAGTGAATAAGTGGATTTATTTTTCAGAAAGCGTACTAGAAAATCGATTGATTTTTGACAATAAGATGTAATTCGTTAGCCGGTTCTGAAAGTTTGTGTTGCTAAACTGCAACGCTCAATTTAAAGTTAAAAATGATGTGGGTGTTTATTTTATGCATTTGCATAAGTTTTTAAGGTGTCATGTTTACAATCAGTCCTCAGTTTTAGATATTTTTTTATTATTTTCTGATAATTCCATGATAAAACCATTTTATCAAAACCTGTTCGTATGATTGTTTATGGTGTGTCTGCTCCGTAGCCACGAGTTTATAAACTATGTCAGTGCAACATTTAGGAAACCCCTAGAAATGTTGTTCCCCCACTAAGTTACCCCGCTTGTTTGCTCACCAATGAGATTTAGGTCAGTCCTTAGTACAAGGGTATTCAAAGCAACCGTCATAAATACAAATTTGCCTAAGCATGCCCTTGCTTCTAGTTACCTCCATTGTTGTTGAAATTATATCGAAGATGGACCGGCATTTCCAACAGGTTTTCCCATATACCGGGCGAATTAGCATTATTATTTTTTTTTGATCTGGCAATAATTAAACTAATTGCTACGGCGTTTACTTCCTGGATCAGTGGAATAACTTATAGCGCATATATGACATTAGGGACCAATTCCCCGAAGAAACGTGTTCGAAAGAAATGACTCGAATTTGGGGCAACCGTGTTTATACGGTCTTACCTCTGCCTCTTTTATGCTGAGGATGATTTGAGGAAAACGAAAAGTGTAATGACTCTTTAAAGTTTTTCTCAACGGTTTGCCCGATGGGAATGCAAGGAGAAGAATACAATTAGCGATGAAAGCACCTTTGTGCCAATACTAACAACAGACAGTGAAAAATTGTAATTTGTCGAAATCAAAAGTTAAGTTTCCTCGCTCCATCTGAAGTGCCTGTGGATGGGGAAGTTCGCTCTTGAAGCTTTTAAACGATGCATAATAGGTCACTATATAGAAATGTGTTTTACTAATTTAGTCAAATTTCTAGTAGGAAGGTTTGAATACCTGTTCATGTCTGATGTATTCAGATATGCATGAATATTCAGAATTAATGGACTGCCGACTGCATAGCGGTAGACTACTAAAATAGACTTTAATTAATACAGAACCAGCGACAATGCAATAGCAGGTTTATTTACTTCCCCTTGTTGTAGATCCGATTTAATTAGCCTGATTATTGGCCCATTAAATATAACCTACGCTGCTTTACAGGAATACAAAAGCGAATAGTAAAATATCCATCTCAATTTAGGGTTTCATGGTATTTCTTGTTTTCTCTTGATAGTGAGCTTAGGTAAAGAATTGATTGCCCATACTGTACTTAAATAACCCGCTTTTCTGGCGAGTCTCTTACTCACGAGTCTGAACTAATTGAAATATTAAGCACTACGGTAAGCAAACTAGCTCGCATTTACATATTTATTTGGTATGCCTGTTACCTCGATCGTTCTGAACGTGGAACAATAACACGATATTAATTCTTCTTGAATTAATTGAACGTTTTTATTCTCAGAATTTTAGGTAAAACTAAATGAAATATGGTTCATTTGAATCGGCATATACTGTAGCATATCAGTAAATTGTTTGCTAGAAAAATTTAAACGATCCATCTTACAAATTCATTCTAAGAACATCCTGTTAAATTAACATCTTAGGATGTCTTTTTTCATGGTGTCTGTTTCATCTGTTAAATTAATGCTGCTCAATGTGCGCATCCATGGTGGCAAATTGTAAGGTTGTAGTCGAATTCATCCCAAATTCTTGCCAGAATATACCTTACTGAGTAAGGTTACTTCCGCAACTGTGATACATCTAATGGTTCTTTGTTGCAGTTCTGCAAGAAGGCATGCTGACGACATCTTTGTGCATGTGAAAAAAAAAACTTTTGAGAGTTTACTCACAAAAACGTGCGATGTGAATGCACAGAACTTCAGTAGTTTTTTTTTTACGTGAATATACGTCTTTAAATTTGGTACGAGTACATTTCCAGAAACTTTCGCTTCACGAAAAAGTGTAGACAATTCAAAGCCCCATAACTCCAGGGGGAATTATCATATGGGGATAAATGAACTACCATCGTGTAGGGGAAGGTGGGCCGCGTCCCCCAGGTCGGTCACTAATCCATTTTCCACTCTCCCCTTTGAACCGCGCGGTAGTGAAAATGACACATTTCGGGCATAAAAAAAATCATAAAATATTTTTAAAAAAGTCCTCTTTCGGGCATGCAGTATGCGGGGCTGTATATATGTTGGTCAATTAGAACTTCAGTTTTTACGATACGATATGATGCGATCGTAGTCCATACATTATCATTCAGATTTACCCACAAGGTAGCACAAGAGTGCCCATGCATTGGCTCAGAATACATAGCACTCGGTGTATATCGATAGTGATAGTCAAAGGGTGCAATACGAACCGATACAATACACGATTATCGATAGGATGTCTAAATCACAGTTACCGTGTGGCACTGCGAGCTCATGGCTACAATGTGCGGAGTCCCCATACCTGTCTTTCGTATACTGTGAGCGGCCCACTTACCAGGTATTCCGCCCAAAAGTACTCACGAACCAAGCCTTACCGCACAGTCGGGTCTGTGCCTACCCGTTTTTTTATTCAATGTTGCAAATGTCTTTTATTTGTGCTAACCCTGTAGTTTTATAAATCCATAAAGTTTGAACAAATGTTTTAGCGTTCTCAGATTCTCTTTCAAATGGCGAAATTCCATTTTATATTAGCCTCTAAAGTTTATTTTATGTGTATTTTAGGTCTTTTTATTTCTGTGAAAGCCTTGATGTCAACGAGACTTATTGTCCCCGCTGAAATAAGTAAAACTTGATTTCTAAATGGACAGACATGCGAGTCAAGGTTTTTTAGGTATGAAGGTATACGATATTATCGTGCCGGAATCGAGATTATTGTGTGAGATATACTGAATGCCTGCTTTATGGCTACTACTAGTCAAGGTAGGGTTTTTATTAGTGGCACGTGGCATTACACATAATTTTCCAAGGGAAAATCCGCTTAGATGTCTTGTTTGGTGATGGATTATTTCACATTTAGCAGTTTTTTTTTTTTTTTTCCAAACACTTGTATGTCACTATACCTAATGAAATGTTCCATGATAGCTTTCGTCTTTTATTGGAACATTAACGAGGATTGTGGTCAGCGTAACTCATGAGAGCACTAAACCATTTCCAGTGATCTCAATTAACATACCTGTAGCTGTCTATAGTTTCTTTTTTAAATCGAGTCGAACACGTTTGCAGTTCGTGTAATTAAATCCCGGGCGTGGCCCAGTTATTTGCGTTGCTTTTGGAAAACTAGGAAATGAAATTGAATATTGAAACGTACATTTCTGCGAAAACGGTGTGGTTGTGGCAATCGTTTTTAGAGAAACTAGACTAGATATTCGGCATTTTTAAGTTCGATTTGCATGCGTTGTTTTGCCATTGAAGTGTAGTAGACGCTGGCCCTGCCCGGTTGATTTTTGAGAAATTAACGTTCTATGTCCAGAAAACACCGTTTTGTCAGGAAAATTCTTTTTATTAACCTGAATACATGCATACAGATATTCCTGAAGCTTAAAATTTCGTTGCGATTTAATTCGTGAAACAAAATAATCTAATTCTAAATTGTATTACAAATGTTTACCAAGATAATCAAAATAGAGAAATCAGATAGCTGACTTCATGTTGAGTTTGGTTTCGATAAATTTTGCCGTAGATCCATTAAAATGTGTTTGAATCCAAAAGGTTGCCATTTGCAAGGTTGGTAAAAACGACGATTTACTATAACGCAATCTTGCAAAGCATTTAAAATAAGTGCATTTATCATCAATTACCGAAATATTTATGACCTTAAATTGGCCATTCTAATTTCTATTATTATAATTTAATTTTATGATTTTTAAAGGCATTTTATGTAACAGCATAATAGGGTTAATTTTGCGCTATTTTTAAACGGTTTTGATAGTTACTTTCCTTGTTGAAATCATAAAGGAAGACCACACTTGAGCGCTCATCAAGTGGAGTTTTTTTTGCTACAGATGGAAGTTGTTTTTTTTTTCATATGAGTAAGCTACATGTAGATGTGTGCATTTATTATTTTTTTTGCTTTCCTTTGAAACTCTGGACTGGCTATTTTTTTTGCTTTTGTCCTCTCCTAAGTGCAATGACTCCCCCATTTTTTATGCTAGGATGCACGCTTATTGTATAATAGAGAACCTAATTTAACACCTTGAATGCTTGTAAATCATTTCCCTACACTTAAATTAGCTTGGTACAAGAAATTCTTAGTTATAGACGATAAATATTTAGATTATGGTTTCCAATTTAATTCGACCTGATGGAATTTCGGTCCCTTTTGGAGATCAGTTTAAATAAAAGAAGTTACATTTTCAATGATGATTTATTGGTATTAAATGGCACTTTTCCATACGCTGCTTATATTTTTGCAATGAAAATGTATGGCGAAATGCACATTACGTTATACAGATAAAATAAAAAACAATTGCTTGAAAATCCAAGTTCAGAATTAAGTGAAAAGTAAAAAAAAAAACATATAGTGCGAAGTTAACCCACTTCCTCCAATACAGACCACCAGCATTTCTGGTCTAATTGTTTTTGGATCAAGGTAAATTGGAGAAATTTTATATACGTAGCATCATCAGAAAATGGAAGGGTTATCAAAACAGGAGTTTATCTTCTGGAAAATGATGGATAAGTAATGTATGTTGATTGAAGGAAGATTATAGGTGTAATTAAACTGCCATATTGAAAAAAGTTACCTTTTACAAAATAAACTTTCCAGCAAAGTTTCAATTTCTCAATTTTTACTAAATAAAGGATGCAATTATCCCGTCTCCTCAGTGCACACCAGATTTCGTAAACGTGTCCCTTAAACCAGAATCCCATTTCCTTCATTCCTATCTCTTAAATCAATTCTTTACCTTTTCACTGTTTTCATTTCGTTTATTTAATATAAAAGGCGTTTGAGAATATTTTAAGGAAATACTTGCTTCATGATGATGGTGTTCCTCTTCTTCCGATTCCTCCTCCATGTGGTGGTGTGGCCTATGGGGCATGTGGTGATGTTGGGCTACCGAACTGCATCCTTGCATTCGCCATAACAATAATAAAAGTAGGAATAGTATGTACGTGGGACTGGAACCCCGGAGAAATCCACGTGGGTTCGACATGGCATAGGGGTCCAGCGAGTGTGGGCTGGCCGAGCCTGGATGCCGGTCCTGCTCAGCATCTATTTGATGTATCCAAAGTGACTTTTGGTAATGGATTAAGTGTTCTTCCACTCAATGAACACATTAATTAGGTATTTCTTTACTTCTGTATAATGTTTCAATTAAAATCCAATCGGTAACCACAAAACAATGTCTTCGCTAGTACGAACGGTTGATAGACATACTTCTGGTTTTCCACTAGATTTCACAGATTGTAGTTAGGTGATAAGCAACACTTAAACTGCCAGACACATGGTTTGTACAGGTTCTTGTCGTGCGACTGGTGCTAATGCAGGTTTTACCTTCTCCGATGAAGGCCTATACCTGTTTACGACGAAAGAGCCAAACGTTTGATTTCTGCTCCAGTTTTCGTTGGCCAACTGAATTCTGGGATAAGTTGTTTGTAAAAAACAGGTAAATCGATGGTTAGTGCTTAGTAGGACTATAACCACCGTTACTCGGTCATCTTTATCGCTGCAGGCTTGGGTTGAACCAGTTGAAATGTCTCCCAAAACCATTTTACCTTCCCTGTATTGTGCTGTATTTTTTGCGTGTCTGTATTTAAACTTGCCATGAATGCGTGGTTATTGCATATCTATGGTGACGTAAATTATTATATATCGTGCTTAATTGCATTGACCAGTTATTTCCTAATAGTGTGTAGCTGCCAAAAGTTTTTTTGGACGCAGTGTACTCTCGCTTTTCTTTTTCAAACGAGGATGTTTTGAGATTACCAAAATATTCCTAGCAAAGTCGTTTTAAAAAGTCATTGTCTTAGGTGAACACCTAGATTCAATGACTTCTGAGATTCTTTTTTTGGTGTGGGGGGAGTGATACATGTGTATTTATGATGTGCCGGTATGACATTACACATTTGAATGGGAGGAAGTCAAAGCAATGATATGATGTATTTTAACAAGTATTTGAATTTCTTCAAACTTGTTATGGATTCGTGGTTCATTATTTCGACGGCTTAATTTATCATTAACTGAATCTGAAACTTGTAGGGATTGCTTTCTTTTTTTTTGTTTGTGTTTAAAAGCTTTCGTTAATTTCCATAGTAAGAATTTATCGTGTCATTCTGTTAAATTAACATCCCAAAACCATTGACCTCCCGTATTCAGGTTTGAATTCGATGACGTACAAGTAAGACATCATGCATCTGAATGGGAATGGACTTAAAAATGATGGGTAACTAAATCTGTATAGTATTAAACAAACTATATTAATTTGTGATGCACAAGTTCGAATTGGAGTAGTAATGATAAAGTTTTACTTAAATGTCCCCAATTTTTCATTTGCGACATTAAAATACATTTTAAGAATTCGATAATCTGTTGTTATGGACAATAATCACGAGCTATGATAATGACAACTAATTATAACACACCTGGAATAAAAAGTGGTGCCATAATATGGTCTAGCAAAGTAAGCCTGGATTTGTTTGGGTTTGTAGTTCCGTCGTTGAAGTGTAAAAACGTTCTCTTTAGTGCGATTGTCCTCACCAAAACGCATAATAATCTTCAGTATAAAAAGTTATGTAAAAATGACATGTTTGGAATTATTGAACCGGTGCAGTGATTGATATAACGAGGACATTCCATGGCTTGACGAATCCTGAACGGTTATTATTATTCACGTCGTCTTTTACTATTCACTTTATTATGGTCGTCCCTCCCCAACTTCCCAAAAGCGAATCTTAAGGGAACAGGTCTTTGTCTCTCCAAATCACTTGATGTGGATATTTCAGAAATAATTATAGATTCTGCGTTTGACAAAATGGTCTTTTTTATGTACTTATTTGCTCCTAATTTTGGTTTAGTGGTTTGCACGGTGGCTTGGTGGGTTCGTGACTACGTTGTCGTTCCTATGTTCGTTTTTTTTTACATTTTTTTTGCTTTGTCGATTGTTTTCCTGCCTTCGTTATGTGCCGAAAGTACCATATGCTTACTTTCTTAAATACAATGATGAAGCAATTTGCATTGCTTAAACAATAACAAAATCTAATCTAGAATTTTTACTTTTTGGTTACTAGGCAGCGCTTGTAAAATGTGACATACAAGTAGTTCAGAAAAAATGATTTGGAAATAAAGTACTGTAATGTTGAAGATAAGATTTAAAAGGAAAAAAATTCTCCAAATAATTTAGTCAGGAAGCTGCAATAGATTATATCCTATGATAGTAGGCACACACTGCTGGTATAGATACATGATCTGAAGCGTATTCATCCGCAGAAAACTTACAATGAAATATAATATATTCTAATTTAATGGTTTTATGTTAATCTACAGCGATTGGATATTTTAGAGGAATGACTGTGGGTTGCTTTACCATTATCTAGAGAGAAAGTCAAGAATGTGATAGAATAGCGCTAGTTATTGGCTCTCTCCCATGTTCAGCTATACTTCTGCAATTTTGGCTTACTTTCTAAAGGAATTGATTTAAGGCATAGGGACCTTTGCAATTCTTGTAAACAAATGCTGAAACATGTTTCTTAAGCCAATGGTGTTTGAGAATCTACTGTATAAGCATATCACAACGCATAAAAGCAAGATTCAACTTTATTAGACATTTGCGTTCCAGTTGACTTCAAATTAAAAATTGAGCAGTTGGGTAAAAAAAACTAGGATTTCTGAAAGATTTGCGTATTAATTGATATTAATTGGTTTCCACGTTTACTCGATCGCGTCCACCTTTGGGCTGAAATCAGAACGATGTCTCTTTCTGGAATAAATTGCCTCAAAACAGGTGCTTTCTATGTTCCTGTTGCAATTATTATATTTTAACAAATTTTGTTTGACTAAAATCCTTGATAACATTTTCATATTTTAATTGAACTTTCTTGAAGCTAATTTTTTAAACCACTTTGCTCATACGAATACAACATTCTGTATAGCCACTGGCGGAAATTTCTAAACTTGCAATTCCCTTAGCATTTTTTATTGAACCTACATGATATAATTGCACGATATATATTAGAAATTAAAATCTTATGCAGTTATATGGCCCACTAAAGACGTACTTAACCCCTTTAAAATACAATGCTCTCTATGCTGTCCTTCATGAAACACTAAATATTGCGGCACGTAAAAATGCTATTGCCTGTATACGTTTTTAAATTTATTCTGGGTGTTGCTATTTGCTATAGTTCTTACAATTAGTTTTTTCACTTAGTATTTGGATTTAGAGATGATCTTATTTTTTGAACGACATTTCTTTATACCTTGAAGGTATCCGCGTTATCATAAAAACTTGTTTGAGAAATTCAATGATCCCCAATTTTCGTTCAAACTGTGTCCACTTCAATGATCGTCGTCGCGTTTGAAATTATAAACAACGGTTTGAGATGATAAAAACTGATTGGATAAATAAGTGCTAGGTATATACATATACCTGTATGTTAGTGAATATTTTGAGTGTTTTTTAAAGTTTGAACTCTTCGAGCAGTTAAAGCCCTATATTTTGAAAACGCCTTCTAGGCTCATAGAATCACTACGTGTACTTAAATTTGCGAGCTTGCATGAAAAGCATCCATTTATTGAATATTCATGGTGTGTTGAACCCATGCGTATGCATGTTTGCATGCCTTCACTTTTTGTTAGATAGACTTGCATTTTAAACTCGTTATGCAGAAATCGAAGCTTTAAAACTTATTTTGAAAACTGAATCACATTCTTTCTTGCCTTTTTACATGAATTGTAAAATCGTGATCGTGATCCAATTAAGTGTGATGTATATTTTATATTTAAATCCATTATTTCCTCTTTTTGTGGGAATATAATATGGTGGTATCAGGCAACAATCTTCACAAAAAAATATTTTCAGCTGGTTTAATTAAATTTTATATTTTTTTCAGCACTGTCGCTTATTTAATTAAATTTTATTAATTTGCGTTTTCAGCGCCGTTATAATTTTTACATGTGCTGCTCCCTCTTTTAGTAATCTAAATGGAAATTAACAACTTCATTTTTATAAAGAAATGTACACCTTATCGCGTAACATAAGACATGATTTAAGAGTATGCTGACGTATATATGCGCCACTTCATTCTGCACAGCTTCATCTACATGTGTAGTCCAATTTTCAGTTTCGTATGGGAAAATTGTTTACATTAACGCGCTGAGAAATGGTGTCATCAAACTTTCATAGAGAGCAAAAAGAAACAATTTAAAATTATTAATTTAGATTTTTTTATAATTTTGAAATAAAAACTCGGCGGAAATTGTTTTAATATTCAATTTTTATTTCCTCTGCTTTGGATTTATTGACTTGAAATTAACTGTTGCATTTAAAAAATTGACCGATAGCTGGCATTAAGTTCAATATACCTGACTCAGAACTTTCTCGCTAAGATGGCTTAGTTCAATATACCTTAATTTATGTATATTGAAATTAAAGAATTGAAGAATTGATGCTATATGCCGTTTTTTCCTGATATAAGAACGTTGAGTTTTTATAATTGCAATACAAAGATTTTGGTGTTAAACTCTTAGATACCTAACAAATTCAAATCCAAATGTTTGTAGAATGAATTTCAAAAATCTGAAGCAATTGATATAGAAAATGAATCATTAATAAGAAAAACGATGATATTTGGTTACTCTGAAGAGAAACATGCGTCATTTTTTTTTCAAATTAATCATTGTGTATAATGAATTTTTGGAAAAATAATGTTTTACTGGAGGTACAAGAATATTTATATTAAACGCGAAGTTGGTTTAAATATACTTTAATCACTGAACTTTTTTATTGTAGACCCTACGTTTACATCGATTTTAACTGGCATGCTCATCTGTTCTGTTAAAATTATATGATCACAGGTTGTGAAATAAAATAAAATAAGTGATGCAAAGAAATTTTTTAAAATCTTGCAATTAATAGATGTACTTTTGCAAGATACTTTTAGATGAGAAAGCGTTATCGCGATTGTTAATTTCTGAAACTGATTTATCGAATCGCTCTGATCTTGCATTGCTCAAAAAACCCAAGACCGTGCACATGTATATCAAAACATGCACAAAAGCCATCGTGAAATTGAATTTCATTTATAAGGTGTGACCAAGGCAAATGAAAACGTGCATTTCTCGAATTTTAAAATGAACAGACAATGATTCTTATTGAACTGGACCAAAAACCTGCTTAAGATCGTAAATACAGGCACGATTATCAGTTAAGTCAATTGAGTGATTGCATTATAGTTATTTAGAGCGACCGATAATCCGGGAGATATACGTGTTTTCCCCCTTTAATTCTTTAATTTCATTATTCGTAATTAGCATATGTACATGTATCTGGCGTAACAATGTCAATAGAACTGGTTTCAGCGTTATGTTGAACTACATTTTCTCGTTTACTTTTTTTTCTGTTTTTTATCGTCTTTCGATTCCTCTATTATACATTTTTCCTTTCAAATGACGCCCATTAGATTCCTAGGAGTAGAGAAGGGAGGAGGCCATGGGAGCACTGCCCTTTTTCGTGCTGTGGCTGCCTCACTCTACCTGAATCCGATACATTTTTTGCGATTATCGAAATGGAGCACACCATGCAGTTTAACTGCTCGAGTGCGTTTTTTATCATAAATGCTAACTGTAACTCTCACTCCTCCGGGCTACTCTTAGGCATTTCTGATGAGGGAGAGGGTCCTTCCGAGTCAACACTCTCAGTGGCACAATTACCATACATCTCTCGATGCTGCAGGCCCTGTTTCTTTGGGTTTTCATTTGAATTTAAAAAAAATATATATATATATTTCCTGATCCGATGAGATTCACCTTCATTTTTCGAGATTGATACCCCATTGTTAACCTGCTGGGCTATGTTTGAAGTTCGCACGGACAATTTGCGAGTTTTTTCAAATCTGTAGCCTGTTTTGTTTAATGGTAAATATTGGGAGGCCGTGTAAAACGCTTCATATTATAATGGGTGACTTAAAGGGAATATCATAACAACGAACATCAAACTACAGGGTTCACGTCTTCACGAGCGTATTTAGTTAGAATAAATGGCTTAGCAGTTTTATTCAACCCACGTGGAGATTATTGTCACCGCATTACCCTGTATCGTTTTATGGTATTTGACGATACAGGTATTATCGATATGTCAGATGTTTGAACGTTTGTGTGTAATTCCTCCATGAGGTTATGTAATTGGAAAAAAAATTAAAAAATACAGTCCCACTCCTGTTGGGAATGGTTAAGATTATTATTAATTATACTGTAATTAGCTTTTTATTCTATGTTGAAGAAAAAAGAATTTTATACTATTTCAATGAAATTATGTAATTTTATTCCTATACTGTTCTGTCAGCCTAGATCTTACCATATAGATAAAACATCCATGTTGAGTTCATTCAGACTTTTTCTAATTAAGGACCTAAGAATAATGTGCAATAAGTTTTCAAACATACATTTTTTACTACATAGAAGGATGCAATTCACTTTTAAGTTGCCACTTTGATTCACCTTAAATTATGGAAGGAGACTTGACATTTTAATTATCTTCAATAGGGCGTATATCAAGTTCCTACCGGCATATTTCAGAGACAACTCATAAATATCATTTCAGGTACTTTATGACTAAAGATGCGAGACTTCAAATTTTGTCACTACCAAAAACTTTGAGCCTGTGATGAAGTTTTGATAGTGACAAAATAGGGATGTTTCGTATCCTGCATTCTCTCATCTATACCATTTGAAGAATGGAAACATTAACTTTATGGTTAAGTTAGGAATTCATATCAAGTTTAAAAAAAATTTCGTAAGAATGAGACCAGCGAATGTATCGCGTGCATCAAAAACTGTATAAACATGATAAATTAAAAAATAATTTTAATTAAAAGCAAAAGTAATAGCTGTAATTTAGCAGTGGTGGCGGCTGTCTCCGGAAGCAAATATATACTTAATTTTTAAGCAAACATGATTTCTGCTATGGAGAAAATGATTTGAAAACTTGGAATAGAACTTCCACGATTATAAATTACTAGATCTATTGTATTTTCAACAATTTGGGAAACGGAATTTCTAGTTTAGGCTGCAGGAATGTAAAAATTTCATAGGGCTAATTAATCACAACACATTTTTAGTTAAATAACAACTAACGCCCTAAAATGCAAGAAAGTGAAAAGCAATATAATAGAAAGGCCAATCAACATGAGGATCCCCTTAACTCACAATATCAGCTAAACTGAGCAAGCTTTGTTGTCAGATTTAGAAATATCAGTAATTATTTGAATTGGGAGATTAAAATTGAATGCAGCACCAAAAATTATTCAAAGTTATACGGACGCATTGTGTAAAAATCTGTTTAGACATCATCTCGCAAATTTCAGAAACCTGTTTATGTCTTCATTACTATAAGAGATCTTGAAATTAATTAAGATTTGGTTCATTTTTAAGTTACCATATTTTCCGGTTTTAGTTATCTGACGGAAAGCCATTATCATTTGGTGTCCGATGTTTTGCTTTTAACACGCGTGAAAAAGCAGACAATTCGCTGTTTTTTTCCGCACCGTTCGTTACATCAAATCACTTGCGCCTTGTTTCTTTTTCTTTTTTCAATTTCTATTCTAGTTTCGCCATTGTCGATTAAGTCTGAGTGTTGCATTTGCCTATCGGCATCGGTGTATAAACAGGATATATTTATTCAGTATATACCAGGAAGCAAACTGGCTTGCTGCGATTCACTGCTCTAAATCTGCACTCCTTAACTTATTGTGTTAAGTTGCCACTTTCCAGATTGTTTTTGTGAAATATTTAAGCTAAGTTTATTTGAACAAGGGAATGAAGGGAGTGATGACAATAAAATTCCCAAGAAAATTTCTTGGTCATTGAACCGAATCATTTTTGAATCTTGAGACTTTGAATCAAACATGTACCCTGTAAGCGTGTTGTAAGAACAGCAATACACGAAAATCTTCCTGATGAGCTTTGGTACACGCGTTCTCCAAATAGAAAGTACTTTCTTTCTATAGACAGTATCACTCAAGTGATGCCTTCTTCCACCACTCGAGCAAACAAAAGTAAAAATATCAGTAAATTGCGTTTTTTACCCGAAGCCCTTGAACGTCTATAATTGATATAGAGTTATAAGAGTTACACCAGTGAAATGAGGCAGATTCTTTTGCTCCTGTTTTGGATTACAAAAAAAAAAAACTATATTCTTGTCTGTCGCTTTATGATTATGATTACATTTAATATGTAAAGTACTGTTTGTAATATTTTTGGGAAATTCTAGCGAAAATATATTTCATGCAGTATATCCATGAAAGATCTGATTTGTCTACATGTGCGTTTAAAATTTAACTTGATTTTTACTCGATGATTGACATCGAGCAAAAATCATCGTGTAAAAAATCTCGATGATTCTCGATGTGAATCCTGATACATGTATTAGATAATGATTTCTATAATTCTATTTATCTTTAAATGTACAAGTTATACCGTATAAAATTACAGTACATTACTTCTTTACTGTAGGCCTACAAGTACTGTATACTGCCCGGGGACCACAGTAAACTGTGCCGGGACTTCATTGTTGGGCGATGCGATTGTTTTCATTCGAATTCATTTGAAATACATGTTCATGCATGCATGCTCTATATTGATTTATTTTATATTAATATCTAGCATGGCAAACAAGTTTTTTTTAGAATACAATTAAGTCTCGTTAAAAATTTGCCTAATGGGCATTGTAATACAGTATGTGAGACTCGTTTAGCCATTGGAAATTTAGGGGGAAAAAGAAACTAAAAATCCAGTATGCTAAAAAATTCAGGTGTGAATGACCTCGTGAGAAGGCTTTACTTTATCTTTGTCTAATATGAAATAATTAAAAGAACAAATTTGAAACCAGTTTTAATTTTAGCCATATGGAGGGAGAGTGTCGTAATTCGCGGGAACAATCTGGCTATTAATTATTGTCAGTGTAATTTGGGTCGACCTTCAGGGGTCTTACATTTTTCCGACTCAAAGACGTTAACTTCTTAAGTGTTTGCAGCCGCTTTGTATTGTATTTGTGAAATTAATTGATACCATGCGAATTCTGGTTGGCTTTAGTGTTTTAATTAACAATTTGTGCCATTGGGTTTGGTGAACGATAACATGTTCGTCGTTGTTCGAACTTCGAATTATTGAATGTCCAACAAACGTAACCGTTTTTATCATACAAATTGTCATTGCATTTTATCGTTGACAGGTTTTGGGTAATAGGCAGTGTGAGTATTAAGCAGTACTTTCTTGAGTACAAAGATTATCTCAACTTTTTTTTTACAGCAAAACCCTCACCATGTACTGTATGAATAATATAATATAATAATAATATGAATATTACTTGAGTTACTATTGTTCCTACATTCGACTATTAAAGTAAATACTGTGCTTGTTACATTTACACTTTTGATCAGATTTTACCATAAAATTTCTTCAAGAAGTTTTGTTAGGAAGTTTTCAATACTGTATGTACATGTAAATCGATTGTGCATCATCGCAACTGTGAAACTACTTACATGTAGGCTATTTCTTAAATAATGCATGCTTTAGTCACTTGTGTAGTTGTTATACAACTGGAAATGTCTATAAAATACTGCTGAGTAAATGAAAAATGGGTAAAGCAATATTTCTGAGAAGAAACGGAATGATAATGATTGTATTTGTCTAGTCATTCGAAGCAAAACCCACTTCCACTTAAGTGGTCTCGAAAAGTCTAATCATCCTTATTTTGGAAATACATAATGCTATACTGTATGTTCACGCTGCTTTTAGCTCGTGTCTTTGAAAGCACCTGATAAGAAAAGTTTTATACTTTAAACTTTGGCAGAGAAAGTATAAATCTAATGTTATACATATTTCGTGCTGTTATACCAGCCTTATTTATATCTATGTCTACCCTTTTTCGTATTGTATCGTGATAATTCGTTTTTGCTCCAGTTAGGGACAACCGCTAATTGCTGCAATAATTTTTTTTTTCATTTACCCCTAATAATGACAATAAAAAAGTGGTTCGTCCTGGAATGATTGATGTGGGATTTTAATTCACAAAGCCACTCTAAATACAAAGGCATTCTGGAAGTATCACACAGAGAGGATATTTTAGTATGGTAATTTGGTGGGAAAATTGCTGTTTTCGTGAAAATTATATCAAATGTTTCGGTGTGACTCTTGTCGATTTTGCATAGAATGTTGAATGGTTTGCCCAAATATTAAGCCACATTTTGTATTGGGCTATTCGGTCTAGAGTGCAGACGATAATTGGGGCACTCCTCCATTTCTTCTACTGATTGACTATCTTGATTAATGGCGAAGTATGCTTTTCGGAATTAATTTTTGGCTGTCAAATGCCAGGCAATAAAATTAGTAATAATACATATACAGTGTAGCCGTTTTTAATATTTAACTCCATTCACGAGCATTTTATTACAACAAGAACACTTATTTTTGACTTGACTTGACCTTCTTGGAATTGTGAAAATCCACTGATTTATGATCGAAATTATCTCGTAATTCATGTAACCCACCACTTTTTACAGACGTTATGTTGGTCAATTTTCTAAACTGTCATATCACTATTTCCAGGATATTTTTGATGCCTTGTGTGAATTGGATGAGAAAGGGACGTCTTTTGTCGTAGAGGTAACTCGCAATCCAGCCAAACTGCACGATTCCATGGCCAAATTACTGGCTCACCCACTGCAACGACCGTATCAGCGTGATGTTGGTTATCATCTCGGAAAACGGGACAATTAATTGCTGTACAAACTGGTGTGCCCTATCTTACTTTTTCATGTCGACACTAATACGTGCCTCATTTATTTTTATTGCTAAACCCTTTTTAGGAATGTATCTTTTTCTGGCATTGGGTTTTACTACATGTAAGTGGCACAATGTATGGTGCTTTACTAAGTGCTGCATCATGAAATGTAGAATATTGCAAAGCCTGCTGTGGTGGGTAGGCAACTGCTGTTAATTCGATTCTTGAAAATTTATATACTGTAATAGGATATTGCGGAAAGTCCATGGCTTAAAACTTTTAAACCCATTGTCTACCTTGGCCTAAATTGATTAACCCACGTGAATAAAAGTCCGAGCATTGTTTTATTTTACATAAAACCACAGTTTGTGCATTAAAATGAGAATAACGCTATTTAAGCACCAATGTTTGGCTTATCCAAAAAGTTTGGTCTGCCGCATTCCAATCATATTGACATCTGTACATACTGTATAATAATAATAAAAACAAATTTGCAATAAATGGAAACGGTTTAATACGTGTTGCAAATTTTATGAGATAGGTGTAGAAAATCTTAATCACTCCTAAGTCAGGATGTGCCGACTGACAGTTGGCCTAAGACAAGTTTCACAAGAATGTTTTCGACTATTATTAAGATATTCACAATTTCCCAGCATGAAGTTATTAAGAAAAGACCTTCCATTGTTATTTAAAAAATTTATTCTCTTACATCAGAACATGTGAAGAACATTATAATACAACATGAACATAAATAGCAAGACTTAGAATAAAAAAAAATCGCATGGAATTATGAAACATTTAAGGTCCAATACCACATTCGTGGTGGCTTTTATGACCAGATTATTACTTTGCTACATAGGAGAAATTAATGTTGTGACCATAACAGAATATATCACTTCAGCATTACTTAATTGTTCTTGGCTTCATTTTCTAGCACCTACAAATAAGAAATTAGAGACACCTCCTCTTAATCCTGTCAGATTATTTCCAGCATATTTAAATTGTCTAAACAGCCTGTACACATTACTTCATAGAAGTAAAATGATTGAATTGAATGCAAGAATTTTAGTATTTAATTATTAAGTTGACAAAGTCCAAATCCGTCCAATTTAGCAACACCACTAAAAATAACGTTGAGGCAAAGCAAACATAAGGATGCTGATGATTTTGGACATTTGCCAGAAATTTAGCATGCCAGCTGTTTGTTGTTACTAAAACGACGTTGCACATCAGTGCTCAGCTATGATTTTTTTACGCAAAAATCACATGATATTTATCCAGTTTATAGACAAAATCCTAATTGTTTGATGCTTAGCATTTTTACAGCTAATACCCGCTTGTTCATTTTACTAGACTGTTCATTTCCTTAGATAACATGTATCACCACATGCTATAATCTATGTCGTCATTATCAAAGGCCATGAAGAAACCCAAGATTGTGAGGAACACCACCACATTTCCGGACAGCACCAACCAACATGATCCCCATTCGATCTGCAAGTAAGTATTAAAACATAAGATTTGACCCCATCAATACTTTTAATATAAACCTATTATGTAAATTAATATGTGATTTTAAATTCTTCCACCTGCACCTAGGAATGCCAGGAAAACACTAAACCACGTTAATTCATTTATGATACTTCTGATAATTCACATTAGTTAAGGGTGCTAAGCTTCCACAAATTTTTCATTAAAAGCATAACCATTAAACTATGAAAATAACCAAGTCATGCATGTATTTGTCTTGAATTCAATAGATAAGTTGCATTTGACGTCTTTTACATGAGGCAGGTTGGCCACACTAAGGAACACTTGCTTGGCAGCAACATCCATCTCCGTATTTGAAATTTCCATTTTGATCGAGATGTGATCGCCAATAAGATGCTGCTAATACTGGCGAGTGCAATCATGTTGACCATCGACAGTCAACAACAAATCAGCGATTAAAATGGAAGAAAATTAAAATTTCGAACTCTACTGTACGTGAGATGTTTAGCTTTTTACCCAATATCTAAGTAAAACGCTGAGAATTGAGGTACTAAAGTGCAAGGCTAATCCTTTAAATGTATCAAATTGGTTGGTTGGTTGGTTTGTGGATTTTTAACGTTGGCCTATTTCTGCACACGAGAAATGTATCAAATAACAACTAAGAAAATGCCACGAGAAGATAAATATTAGGCCTACTTATCTGTGAATCATATTTTACACTAACATTTCCTCTGAACTTTAAAGATCACCTAAATTTTCTCAGTTAATTTAAAAAATAAATAAATGAATGAATGCATCTGCCAAGCTAAGCCACTGTCAGTTCCCCTATATGGCAGACCTGGCCCTCATGCAACTTATGTTCTTGCATATTTTCAAGTGTTGTCAGTGCTGATAATGGCTCTAGTTTCGCTATTTTCAATATTCAGACATGGTGTGATATTAGGCAGTAATGTGATGGCTGAAACATACTTTAATTTAAAGCTATCTAATAATCTTGTCAGAAACGACTACTACTAAATCGGCATTCTGGTGGAAGCGTCACATGTTACCATATTATTATACAGTTATATATGGAAATGGTCTCTAAATATAAAATGTCAGTTGTGTAATGAAATTATCCATACCGTTGGCAATGTTTGTGGAGCTCTAGCTAAAATGATAGGCAAACCAAATGCTGAAATAATGAGGGCTGTAGTCAGAAACAGAGCTAATTCTTGACCCGCGTTGCTGGAGCTCATGTCATCAGAATAACGGCGAGAAATTAATAATGGGATTGGTGCTAAAACGTAGAAAAACACAACAAAGAAAGGCCACCAGTTGCTAAAATATTAAAATTATACAATTAGACAAAATCACACTTCATAGTTCACAATAAAATAGACGTAACTAAAACATATACTAACTTAAATTGGGGTAGAGCACACCCTAAAACTAGTAATGTCATCCCAAGAGACCCAGCAAAGGCGAGGCCTATTAATCTGTAAACATACGTGCAAAATATGAATTCTCATTTTTAAATACTAAATGTGTGATCACTGGTTAATAATACATTGCATACTCACGCTATTTTTCCAATATAATTCGGCATATGAAAAATAAAATTGTTCATTGTCAGTATACATTGTGTGATCGCATTTCTTTGAATTAACCAAATAATGAACTCATTAAATTTATAATAGATGCCTGAGGACGAATATTAGTTAAATTCAATTCGGCTCGGTATATTTTAAAATCCATACTAAGAAAAATTAAACAAAATCAAATAGCTAGATAGATCATACCTTTTATCCCCGCCATGTTGCTTACAAATTTACAATGACGTCATCGCCATTGGCCCAGAATACGTAATATAAGTAGGTTCACTACGTGTCGGCACTTTGATGTTTTCATTGCAAAAACACAGCAACGCCGCCCTGTTGGCGCGCGGATATCAACTCGCTCTCAGCCACGCCCTGCGCTTGTAAACGAATCGTAGATGGG
>JAQGAO010001639.1:0-23350 GCA_034697705.1 Ommatoiulus sabulosus | reverse complement strand
GGATTTTTGCGAATGCGCATGCGCTAGTAATCGGAGGCAGAAATCTGATCTGAAATCGGTTCACTCTGCTCCTACCCTATCCTTGCTCACCAATAAGCTATTTTCTTGGCGTAAGGGGCGGAACACATCAACAAAATCGTGAACATTTTTTCCTGTATACTAAAATAATACGATGCATAAAATGCATGTTCAAAATCCGGGAAATATACATTATATGTATAACCATAAACAAACATGCGCGGTGTACATGTAGGCAACGTTCAAGATGTCTAATTTTGTAAATTGGTGTTTATAATGGCAATAAATTTCTCGAGGGTCAAAGTATTCAGGATTGTAAAATTTCCACGAAAAGTCTGTAATATATCTTATTAATGTTGAAATAGCATCTCATTAATGTTGAAATAGCATCTCATTACTGTTTATTTGAATTAACGTTGCACATTACCAGAATAACATTTGACTGCAAGTTAAGTTGACGTGTGCAACATGCGTAAAACCATCAGCACGTTGTTCAGTACTTGGTCCAATTTTAAGATACATTACACTGCATGCATGCACTGTAGTTTGGTTATGCTATACATGTTAAATGAAACGTACTGTATTTCCCACGATAATTTCTTCGAGGATATTATTTTAAAAACTCACATTTTCGGTTATGCATACTGAATATGGACGAAGGCTTTGCAGTTACGCAGTTGTGCACTTTGGTAGGCTGATGCCCACTACTGTACGTGTATTTCTATGAAAATGTATACATCTACAGTACATGTATATCAACACATTGCAGGCCGCGAGTGTTAGAAAGTGGGTGTTTTCCAATAACCTCGTTGCCCGAAATGTATATACATGTACGAAGCGAAGAAAAGTCGAAAAACACAAGTGTTAAAAATCATTAAATTGGTGTATGACTGCTCAGGTAAACGTTTTAGGCTGTTAACTAGGGTGGATCAATTTCAACTTTGTCAACTCGCTTCATTGTCAAGTGCATGGAAAAATGTTGGACAAGTGACAATAAATTTAAACCAGAATGTTAAAAAAACATCCCCAAATGATAAAAAATAAAGGACGGACAAAGAAACATCCCCAAACGATAACAAAAAATAAGAGAAGGCCAAAAAAAAGTGGGGATTTCAGTGTACGAGTTGTCCAAATCGGTCAATTTTTTTTTTCTCCAGTGATTTATAAGAAAAAAAAATCCAATTTTGCAACATCGACAGTGACCATCAGTTATGGGGTTTGAAAACCAGTTCATTACCTCCAACCGTATCACTTCTTGAAGAATCCTGAACATGAAATAATACATAAGCGAGTCTATTAAGTTGAAATTGATAATTCTAGTTTTAATTTCATTAACATTGAAATGCGATAATTTGAATAGCTTGCATGCATAGACCAAATGTTGTGCATGACCAAATAGTGATAACCGCGCAAATTTCACGCGACTTGTGCTCTGTTCTACAGTATATGGTTGAAAATCTCTTCTCGTTTTGTTATCGTTCATTCAGCATACATGTACTGTGTTATGGCAAACTGCATCAATTAGAAGTTTTCCCAATCAGCAAGATTATTTGAAAACATACCAATTTCAAGGAAGATCGTTCTGAATTAGGTTCAGAATTCATGCACGTTTGATCTGAAATCGACGAGAAATCAATGGTAAGCTTGCTGACATTTAAATCACTGTTTAAAAAATCCAAATAACGTTAAAGAAGGCCAGTGCAACCGGCCGTTAAACAAATTAAACCAATTATCCACATGTTCGCCTATTTGTACTTGAGCTGCCCTGAAAACGCTTAAATAAGTACAGGAATTTGAGTAAAAAAGCTTGGACAACATTTTGGAGATTTGCCCACTAATCACCATTAAATTTTGACTTATAGTAATCAAAATGGGTATTGTCATTCACGCAAACACGAACCATTCGAACACAATTCTGGGAAAATGAGCTCGGTAAATTAATTGTTTCCAAGATAGTCTCACTAGAAATTCCTGGAATGATAAATGACCGGTTTGGTCGAACCGCACCATAAAAAAATATCTTTTAAGTGTTTTTTGTCTTATGAGTTTTAAAATGCAAATGGTATAGGGATAAAAAACATTCAAGGAGTTTTGTAACCTCCTGACAGATCTGCCGGACAACATCCGCATAGGGACCTATATTTGCACGATGATACTATATACAGAGTAGGTGCTTGGTCAAAACCACAAATTAATGACTTGACTGATAGTTGTTTGAATAACAACGCTATTTTTCTTTGAAACAATTAACTTTCAATTGTGATACACATTTGTTATAAGAAAAATTTTTTTTGGATCAAATGCAAGACTAAAAAACGAGAATCCAATAAGAAATGCACTTGAATGACATACAGTATTTCATGGCGAGATTTATTCATTCTAGGAAATGGTAAATGATTTCACAATAAAAATCTTGAATAAACGTATAATTCTTATTTAGGACAACAACTATAAAGTCGTTTTAACCAACAATAAAATTTTTGTTTGAGGATCATTGCTAGCTTAGCTGGATTATTTCATTTACATGTATTTACCAGATTTGGCAAATCTGCTAATTTCTCGAGCAAAATGCTATAAAAGTATAAATAAATAATATATCCAGGAATTAAGACGTATACAATACATGTATTTGGAAATTTCGCAGGGTAAGGGGTCATTCCTCGTAAGAACTGCTTACGAACTGCTCACGTTTTAACCAATGAATGCATTCCTTTTGCACACATGACTTCGCGACTGCCAAAAGTGTCATGAGTAAAGCTTCTGTCTGAGTATCCCAAATATCATATTGGAAATCTACCTACAGTATAGTCCTATTAGGGCAGAGAATCAAACTGATGTTTGTACTTTTATAACTATTCCAGATGTGCCAGAAATATTTCGCTATCATAGGAAGTACATGTATAGCCATGAACATGATACATATAGCAGTGAACCATTGGTCCAAATTTCTTACATAATGTTTTAATTTTATAAAAATCCACGTCTTTTACGACATGACTTGCATGAAGACCATTGGGTTGGACTAACTCTGGTTAGATTTCCATGAAAGAGAATTAACTACACTGTACATGCAGTCATTGCATACTTTATGGGTCGCTGTGTTTTTGTGATTACAATGGAGAATGGTACAACAATTGAGGCAAATTACTAATTACAATTTTTTTTAAATTTTAACAGAAATTCCCGGTTTTCTATTAAATTTTACGGAAGTAAACCATCACCCTTCAACTTGCTATGTACTTCATTAATGAAAAGCATTAAGAAGATCTTAATACGCGATTTTTATGCAATCAATTATGGTTATAACGATTTTATCAACCAACTATACTCTTGTATGTCATGCAGTATAGACGTATGATTAGATAAACTATGCTACAAGCCAGACAATGGCCGCGTATTTACTCGATTTGCACGAGTAACTTTTAATTGCGCCTAATACATTCAGTGTTTTTAGATGTAGAAATGAAGACATCTTGACATTTCTGGTTAGTTTCTTATGAAAAACCTGTCCAAACAAGACACTTTCACATGCAATTTTTGGCCCAATAGCTGACATGTATTAATTTATCTTCTAATTAAATTTTTAAAAACTATACTCTGGACTTTTTTTTGAATTATCTATGACCAACCCACCTTTCGGTTCGTTATACTTGTTTTCATGTCTACTTTCTATAAGAAAGGACAAAAATTCAGCATCAGAAAAGCCTAAAAGTTGGAAATTTGTCGCCCAATTTTTAAAAAAAAAGATCAAAGACATTTTTGTCTGACGAGAGAAAGAAAAACAAATGATTTAAAATCAGTTGGGTTTTCTGTTTGAACTACTCTTCTACTATAGCCTATTTTCACTACTTACATGTACTGTAGTTATAGGGTATTAATTACCGTATTGTTTATTATTTATCGTCACTCGTTAATTTGAATGACACCAACACCATTTAGTAAAAAACTTGACAATGCAAGGTGGCGCACGTGACAAACCAGAGGTGCGAGTTCTAAGCCAAGGTGATATGAAAACAATTAGTGTACTTGAGAGCATTGGACTTTCGTTACCGGTAGAAAAATTACTAACGATTATGCAAAAATCGTTGGGAATTTTTCAAACCATCGTCCCACAACATGGCGATTCATTTGAAATATGTCTTAAATTAGCATAACAAAATGGATTGTCGATAAATTCATGCCATTATCAATATGCGTATCAGCGTGTCGCTCCATGGGTGTTCAAATTAGTGAAATTTCGGTAAAACTGCACGGATGATTGATTTTACAGCACTTTTTCCTTCAACAGACGCACATGCACGACCCGAATCGGGCGGTTTCAATAAGGAAATCTTTGAAATATTTGCCATACCTTACGTACATGTAATTCATTTTCAAATAAAAGTTCTTGCTATAGAACCCGTCCAGAACGACGAACACCGGACCATAACTCACCATGCAGCATCGAAAACCCACCTCACTTTTGATAGGGAACTGTTTAACTACGGACGAGGGCAGGATGGGTAACAATTTTATGGGTGAATGCCACACCTTTAACAGGGTCAGAGACCTAATTGAAACTACCTTTTGAAGGAGTCGGCTATGGCAAAAAAGTACAAAAAGCGTCCAGAATCGCCCACCTACGAACTACGAGTTTTGGACAGGATTTACATGTACTGTATATAAGATATGCGTGTGCACCATAGCATGAAACTTAACGATGGATTTAGGCTGGTACCGCACGTCTAACATCTCAAATATTAGCTCGCATGGATGAATCCACCCGAAAATGGTTTGCAATGAGCAGGGTGCAATACTGGTTGATATGCACTTATTGAAACATCACCTTGCTCGAGGTAAAAAAACAACAGTCACTCGGCGATGGGAACTTAATTGACTGCGAACAGAATTGAACGTTTATATTTTTCAATTAGATGACTATGCCCTAAAGTGGAGAATGACACCAATCTTCCAGACGCTCCCTATGAAATTCACCTAATTACCTGAACGTTTTGGTAAGCCATGACAGCCTCCGAAATGAGTTGTCGATAAAACGGGTATAGTAATCCACGCTTTCGTTCATTATCGATGTTTATATGAAACCGGAAAGTTGTTAACACTAATCGAAGAATGTTGCAATTATCCATTATTGGCTCGTCTATGAACATGTTCTGTGTTCAAGGCTGTAGCAGGGGTCAGTGTACCTCAGTGCGTTTCGCATGACACTGAGTGCAAATACATGCACTATAGGGTGGGTAGTTAATAAGTACACGAGTTTGTTTACAACATAAAACAGTTGATTTCTGCGAAGGCAGTCAATGTGGTGACATTTCTTGACTGCGTTTGATGCATTTGGATAATAAGTGCTGCAATTCGTACCTCACGACCTTTTTTCTTACTAAGATTGAAGATTCATTAACGGAACAAATACTGCAGGTTGAAATGACATGTATTTAAAGTGTTAAGTACCAATGAAAGTATAATGTTAATTAACATATAGCATTGAATGGCATCACTGGTCATAAAAAATGTACACGGAAATAATCCACCTTATATTTTGATTTAATAAATTGTATGTTTTTGATAGTTCTACATTTTTTTTGTAAGGTAATAAATTAAGGATTCTTAGATTGAAAACGGTTTCCGTGTTGTTCCGAGAATATTCTTTTGGATGGAAAACCAATTTGATTTAGGGATCTATACCACATTCACCAATTTGGAATACTGGAAAAATATTTAATGCAGCCGATCTAGTGGTCAATAGCCTCAATCCCATTATAGCCAAATTGATTTGTATTCGACCCCTGCAGATGAACAGCTTTGACCTACGTGAATGCATTTGTGACTATTGTTTTGAACAACAGTCAAGATGTTTGACCGCATATCCTGTCTTCCAGGTATACCTGACAGGAGCTACTCATCAAACTAAAAATGTATTTAAGTGGAATCAGAGGTTGCTTAAGAAGTTTCATCGAATGTTAATCGCAAATTTTTGCTCGTCACCCATATCATGTTAATGTCTAATTGGACAAGGAAATTAATGCAACATATTCAGATTTTGTTACTTCTTGAGATATGAGAATGTAAATGCATGCCGACATGCTCATCACCATTGATTGGTTGTCCACTATTTAAGAACCGCCAGCAATTTCTATATCGAACCAAAACGATCTACAGTAGCCTATGTATAAATTTACAAAAACTAAATTAAAAGACATCTTCAAATTTGCTTGAAATATTTCATAGTACATTATCTTAGGATCCTGCCAATGTAATTTAAAGACAGTTTAACATTTAGATTTAGGCTATATTATGAATTATATACAGTATCCCTGTATAGTGAGAAATGGATAGTTTACGGATATTTTAATTAACAAAAAAAACTTGACTATAGCATAAACAGTGATCATAAAAACATAAGTATTTTTAATTAATAACGTGATGTTTTTGTATCTTATTTTCGGCATACGCGATTACCTTGAGATTCCAACATCAACTTTAGCCACGCGATACTATAGTGGATTTACACTTGGCAATGAAATATATACAGTAGCATAAAAAGTTAATTAGTCTAGAATTTTCCACAAAATACCATTAAATAATTCGTAACGAACACGTGAAGGACTAGACATGTAGGCTACTTAAAAAATTATTAAGAGCCTCAGTGTAAAATAATTATATAAATTTTATCCAAATTAACAAAGTCAGCGAAATGAATTCACACATTTTTGTTATTCGTGTCTATAAGTTTTTTTCCCTGAAAACATTAAAGACACTGCCTATATAAAGATTGTGCCTTCAATCAGAAAATTGCAATGACCTAGATATTGTGAGGACAATTTCAAACATATAATTATAAGAAATAATTATACATAATTATATTTTCATAATTGCCAATTTAATGCAGAATAAGTCTTTAAAAAGTCTAGAAATATCGCAAAATTCAAAATTTTACGACGTGAAATGGTACATAAAGTATCTATACATATTGTAACTAATGTTCTGTAAGTTTCATCAAGCTAGACAAGTATGGGATCAAACGTTTTGCCAGGAGAATCCAAGGAGAATTATTATGTATTGTATTTTATAGTGCAAGCATTCGTTTCGCTCGCATGCCAGCTTAAAGTAATAATAAACGGAAAAAAGCTGTACTAATTATCAAGCGGACATTTGACTTCCTTAAATCATTTTCTCGGAACATTACTTGTATACATCTAATTTCACGGATTAATTTGAGAAAACACATCTTAAATAGGCTACCTGATTTACATGCCTTTATATGCAAACGGCACTCTCTCAGCATTTAGTACTTAAACTAAAATGCTATATAAAAGTAACGTGAAAATACAATTTTCTTAATGTACTCCTATATTCAAACAGGCTTTGTAGACAAACTATAGATGGCGTCAGCACTCATTTCCACTTATCAATACCAGTCAGTATGTACACGTCTTCTGGTTTTACATGACACGTTAAGATCTATCAGGTGAATTGATGGGAAGTGCAGTCAAGACTTTCTTCAATCGTTATTTGAACTATACGTTTGACGCCATTTGTAACGTCACTACCTGAGCAGTTCAAAGAACGCAGTCTGATAACAACCTTTACCCTGGCTAGTAAATTACGATGAACAGGCTGTCAACAATTATTTATTTGCCAATGCAAAGCCATTATAATTTTCAAAACAAAAGTGCGTTCGGTCGGCACTTCAAGAACTTGTTATAACAAACTTAAAATTGCAGGTTGTCCGAAGTTACATAGTTTATTTCTTAGTCAGAACATGAAGTTGGTACAACAAACATTATTTCGGTGGAAATTATTCGAAGACATATGACCTAATGGCATCAATGAGAAATCTTTCCACGAAGAATAGATGAAATTGCTAAATAAAATACAAAAACATATTTGCAAAGATGAAAGTAAAATATGAAAACAGGCCAGAAAAACATGATAACTCAAGGTATATACACAACGTTTAATGGATAAATGCCGTACATTGTAACAGGTCAAATATACATGTAGTTCACATGGACAAAAATTGTCAAAGAAGTACAGTATACTGTATTTCAAACTGCAGTTCACAGATGGATGAGTTGAGGTATATTTGAAGTTGTTTAAAATAAGGATAGCACAACAGAATGTTCTATAATCTTAACTATATTCCATTGTTCTATATTATAACCAGTATGTAATATATTATTTCAGCTCTTAATTTTTTTTGCCATTTGATAACCAATCGCGTTACGGCATTATAGGCCCTGCATTTAAGAACTGATATAAAAAATAAGTTAATTTAATATTGCTGAGCCTAAAGCTTACTAACCATATATTCTGTAAGACTGAAGGCTAAAGTACAATTATAATTTCGATTTCCCTCAATTCAGTGGTACCGGTCACACCGCATTATACAGGCCGCCATTAGGCACCATGTTTTACCAATTTTATGACCTATCAGGAGAGCAATAAATTCCACGCGTAATAACACATAATCACTAAAGCCATCATATGATGTATACAGTATTTCACATTGCGAATTTCACCAGTATTTGCTATACTAAAACTTAATTTTCAATTATTGAGAAAGGATCATAGCTCAGGGTATACCCAAGCAAGAAAACTGCGAAAAACATGCCACTCTTCAGTTGTTTACGAGGCAGTGGTGCATGATACAAACAAGCACATGCAATTTCGTTGTTTCAGGCTACTCGAATCATTATTCCGCTACTTATGAATATAGTTTAAGTTTGAACTTTCTAAACTCGCCTAAAAATGAATAAACTTAAAAACACCTAGCGGCAATATACCCTTTGTCCTCCGTTGAATTCATAGTTGCGAGCATTTAAATTTATGTATAAATCGTGAACATTTCATACATCAACGTGTTTATTTCGTTTGAACTTCCAGTCACAGTGACCCAGAGCTCCACATTTATGCATCATTTTTTTGCGCCTCTATTTATATACCCCTTAAGTCTGAATACAAAACACAAGCATGAAACACCTGCTGAGTATGCATCATTACTCCAATATGAATTAAAAACGATGGCAGTTGTCGGCCAATGGGTTGGCCCATGGTCTAAAAACCTAACACGCTTTTTCACCCTCTTCTATACCAACTATTTTAGGACGGCTTCGAGCGTAGCCGAGCTTTCGGCAATCAAAACTAATTTTATGATTAGCTCTTAAGAAATAAAACTAGATTAACAAGCGCACGTTTCGTGATCACGTTTAATTCAACAATAGTCACATTGCGAACTGCAAACGTAGTTTCGTTTTTTCAACAGAAAAAAGCATCAATGCCATTGGGTTTCAAAACCACACAACGTTTACCACAATTGTATAAATGTTCACGAACTTCAAGACTAAAAATTATTAAGGCACAACAGATGCTTAAAGTAGATTTAAAAACAGATAATTTGAAGTTGCGCAGTACAAGTACCGCAAAAGTTGTCACAAATGACACCTATAAAAAAGTATGCGTTTACAGTGCACTTGTATCTTTTCAAATAGAGTAGATACAACTTTCTCAAACTGGAAATGCTTTTATTAAAAGTTAGAAATTTAAAGAAAACATATACTGTATAGATAGAATAAAAAAGCATATAGAAATTCAATGAATAAGGTGCACGAACAGATAATGAAATATTTTCATTAAGCAACGAAAGCAGAATTTTTAATATTTTACCACTTTAAAGCGTGGAATTTGAAAAAAAGTGTATTATATTACGTTAGACTGAAATTAAACACAATTAAAATTCACTGAACTCAATGTGTTTTAAATCTTTATCCTTGAATAAATTAAAGTACTTAAAGGAAAAGTGATTCAATCGGTATAGGATATATCACTGACACGAAACATTGTAAATTGATCATGTTTCCTACGTTTAACCACTGCAAACCGCGCCTCTAACATTTTTCATTTATTAATCCTAACACAAAAATCCGATAAGTCAGTTCTAGACCTTGTTCCATTTATGCATGCATGCCTATTTATACGATCTCCGAAATTTCATGACCCAAACAGATTACAGATGCATGAATTCATGCCTTTCTAATCAACTACATGTACATGTCGAACTCAAACAGCTCCATTTTCGTTTCACAAGACATCAACCATGAGCGATTTTTCAAATTTCAGTCACTTATAGGTGTATGATTAATGGGGGTAAACATATTTTAATTTATAAAAGCGGATACTAAATGACCACGCGTGCTTTGCTTTTTTTATCTTCGTGTATTTTCCAACATTTTATAGCCGAACTTTCGAAATGAATGTTCAGATGGATGCGGTAGCAGTCAAAATAAGGCCAAATAACAATGTCCAGGCAACAACAATAGCCTTTACAGTCAAAAAAATTATGCTGCACAAAGCCCTGAAGTTTTAACATTTTTTGAAGCAAGTTTCACCTCCACGTTCTCGTACATTAAATTGATGCACTTGTACAGCATATGCATTGCAATTAATGCAATTTGATGCAAAGAAATGTACTACATCTCTTGTTTATCAATATTAACAAAATATTTATATAGAACCAAGTAACGTTTATGTCACCACTGAAAAACTGGTATAAATTTCTCTCGATGGCTTCATAATTGATCGATAGAATTCGGTAAGAAAATTTCATTCTTTTAAAAAATATCACAGATAATTTAATAAATAAATTAGTTTACTCAACTTAATTAGCATCTCTTGAAAAAAACACCAAATTCTACATTGCAATATGCAATTTTGTTGAGGTTACATGGAACGAGGTGGAGGTCAGATGATCGCATGGTTGCGTTAGAAGTTGGAAAAAGTTGGAATTGCATAAAAATGTAAATAATCAATGGAAAGCATATTTTAAAAAACAACAATAGCTCAGCCAATTTAATCCAGTACATTAATTGAACCACGAAAATAGGACGAAGTTAGCTGAAAGCAAGATGGCAGTGCTATTTGCCGGACGTTGTAATTTTTATTCTTTTCAAAACTCAGTTTTATATTTTGCATGCAGGCGTGGCCCGCTACAATGTTTTAAAAAGGCGTTATATAGAAAGCAAAAGCACAATCACCTGCGGTCTTTATAAAAAAGGTGAGGTTTTCGTTTAATACAAAAAGATTATACACTCCTTTCAACACATTTTATGTTCACATTTCTTTTAAACGCACAACATTCCTCAAATTACATTTTCTTCGACAATTTACTACTTCATAAGATTGTTACTTTCTTTTTTATTACACGATGATGTATAATTGCGTGAAAATTGAAGATTCAAAAAGATAGTCATTCCAAAATATGCATTTGGGCATTGTTAATATATACAGTATATACATGTATGATGTTATGTACAAAATTATGTACATCATATATACATGTATATGCGTAAAAGGAGAAAGCAATTAGCATACACTTTTTATAGAATTATAAAATATAATCAAATTTATATATATTTGATTTCACCGGACCGAAAATTGTCGCAAATTTCACTTTTCTGTGCTATATCATATCCCGCCAAAAGAGCAAGGACTAGAACATTGATTTATACAGACAATAAAGATCAACCTCCATTTTTTTCTCATGATGAGGGATCATTGCCCTGTATTGCATTACTTTTCTGAAAGGTATAAACCAAAGGCAAATCTGTTGAAAGCATGCTATACATGTACATGTATAAGAAACCTGTTTAGTTGCTGAAATTTATAGTCTAAATTGTGATAGACTTAATTGTGAGAACTTATTCGGTGCAGTCTTAACAAGTGAACAATTCTACTCATAAATCGAAGGCACTAAAGTACTTTTGGTATCATAACCATGCAATGAAGAGAAACACTGTGTCCACAATCTAAATACATGCAATTGTATAAATGTCTACATTTTTTTGTCTTTATCATTTTACGATAACATTTTCCTAAATAGGAAGTTAGGTTCAAGTAACTGGGTCAAAACACCGTCCATTTTTTCATTCATATATTATTATTATTAATGACTTTAACGGCTTTACTATAATAACTACGATAATGTTAATTTACAAATGAGCTCTAATAAATGGAATGTTGCCAAAACGTTTATACCATCAAAGAATATTTGAAATCATGATGTACATGTATATAAATCACTATACAAAAAGTAGTAAACTTAAAACATGAAACTTTCAAATGGTATCCTCGTCAAACAACGATTATACTCAATCAAGAAAAGTAAAGAATTTATGCCGATCTTGAAAAAGAAAAAACAGCAAACCATGTATCAGTGATTTATCATTTAAAAAGATTAAACTAATGAAACATTGTTTCAGATTTGTTTCTAAAATTCCTGAGCTGTGGCGATGGCGCACAGTAAGGTATGCAGAAAACTAACCAGGAAGAGCTTCTATAAACAGTACGTTGGACATGCGTGCAATGTGCGAAATATTTCAAAATGCCAACAAAATATTTTGGCGGAAGTTGACGTAACGATGCAACTTTCGGAAAGTTGAATGACCAATTTCTCATGGCACTGCAACCACGGATATATACATGCATAGGCCAATAGCTTTCGTGGAGCAATGTGAATTTGTGTATAAAAATTGATATTGTATAATCAAATATTTCATAGTGCCCGATGCATGGTTGCGTGTAGCTTTCAGCACTAATGTTTTTTTTGTATTTTTAAACACTGATAAAACAGGATGAAGGAAGCAAATCTGTTGACATGCATGGGGTATAGCTAGCCTAAATCAATCAGGGAAATGGCAGGGTTATTTAATGGGGGTTCTTTTTTTTGCCAAAAATTGGTATATAGATTATTTAATTCAAAAGTGAAAGCACAATTGAATTAATTCAAAGCTTTTAATGCGATGGTTCCATTTATTGCGTAGTCCACTCTACGAGTCATGAGGTCATTACTACACAAAAAACTCAATTTGTTTCACGCGGGCTAATCTGAAAAATAATTTTCGACACGGATTTTCTGATAATTTGTAGATGTTCCCCGGAGATTTTAATAAGCAAGAATTGAAAATAAAATTTATGCGCCTTAAAGTCTTCTGATCTTATCCTAAATTTAAGAAATATCTCGAAACGTGTCGCCTCACGCAGGGATAAAAGTGATAGCATTTTTATTTTATTATTTTGACATAATTTCTTTCCAGCGATGATGATGCATTTTGTTCCGATGAACAAATGCCATTGTGCGCCGAATTTCAACGTTCAGCTTCTTAAGAAACTGAAAAATCAAATGCACTTTTAAGGCTGTGCCTCACGATTGCAAATAGATGCTCCTGACGTATCAATGGCCTATATTGTAAGTCCCTTATTTCCACCATGCTCGATTCCCATAACTTATAGAAGCCTGAGGGATTTCCACGTGAAAAACAACTTTTCTTTTTCCCTCTCCAGTTACCTAAATTCCGATACAAAGTTCCTCACCTTATAAAACACGAACGCAGACATTATCCGAGAAAAATGACAGGTAGAAAATGTAATGAAAGGGAACCCTTAAGAACTCTTGGAGGGAGGCATTCCGTGACATCTGACCATATATGTTATATGATGGATGAATGGCACACTGCATTTTCTCCAGGGTTAGCATGGCCTGTACATCACCTTTCATCGGGTATCTATCAAAGAATCAGTCCTAAATAAAATTGCCAATTCCTAATTGAAACTTTCGTTTCTGATACAAAAGAGAACATTGGGGAGGCACTAGCTGTCACAAATCTGATACAATGCCATACAAGACCATACTTTACGGTTTTAAAAGAACAAAATCAACTGCACAATTTGTTCACCAAGCCAAGATTTTTTCATTGCATTTTCAACATATTAAACCGACCATATTCGAGCAAGTTAATGCAATCCTAACTCCATTGGCTTTCCAGCGAAAAGAACATTTACAAGATCAAGACCATGTCAGGTCTTTAATTCTTTAAGAATAAGGCGATATTTCAGGTGATCACTGACACATTCTATCTTTTATCATGCTAATAAAAGATGCAATTTGGTAGTGATCAACTGAAATCTCGACTATTTCTTCTTATACTGTTACCTATGGGCCACCCAAAAAGGATGTCCTCATGTAGGGAGGGAAGGGGGGGTGAAAGATTGAGTCACGGACACAATGTGGACAGGGGGAGGGAAGGGGGTATGACCAACTCGGACGTCCACTTGAAAAAAAAAAGGCCAAATAAAATTGGTTCCCAAAGTAAAAGGGAAATATCGCATTAGGTCGGTTACAAATTGCAAAAGTCAGTAAACAGGGTACATGTACCCCCAGTTCTGGGAAACCTGGAAAAGTCGGAGAACTTAAAAGCTCAGGGTCCATTTGCTAACTTTCAAATTTTTCCTGTACAAATTTGCAAAATTTTCATTTTTCTCGAGCATAAACTTGCCAAATTTTCAAATTTTTCCGAGGACATCTTTACAAATTTTTCCATGTTTTCCCTAAGACAAATTTGCAAAAATGTCCAAGATTTCCAGAGGACAAATTTGCAATATTTTCCACGTTTTCCAAAGAACAAATCTTCAACATTTTCAACTATTTTCGAGTATAGATTTGTACAATTTTCAACAGCTTCCAAGGAGAATTTTGCAAAATTTTCAACAGATTCTGAGGACAAATTGACAAAATTCTCCACCTTTTCAGCCTACAAAATTTACGTTTTTCGAGTACAAATTTGATAAACTTTCAAAATTTTCCGATTGCAATATTTTTTAAGGTTTCGGACGTCCGAATGGGGGGAGGAGGAATCCAATTTTGAGCAAATTTAGTTGACGTCCTTCTACATGTACTGTATATAAGCTGCATTGAAATAAGATCGAGTCTCTATAAAACGACGACGGGAACTTTTAAGTATATACACGTATATACACTTGTATGTGCACAGTATCTCATTAAAAAAAAACTTCCTTTCAGTATCAGTGGGTGTAATCGTGTGGTCGAAAGCTTAACTTCGATGTTATCGACAGCGATATGAACGTGTTTACATTTAACCAACATATGAAAATGCATATACTAATGTAGGCGCTCAAATGAGTTGTTCGAGCTAAATACATGTACATGCAACGGAATCGTTGCTCAAACTCAGCTCAAACTGCACATTGTTTAGGCTAATTGCACCGAAATTGCGTTGCCATAGAAAATGTGCGGCAATAAAATCAGATTCAGATCGCTGCAACAGCGTTATCAAAATAGATCACTCGGTAATTGAGTGGATAATAATAAGGGACATACTCCGGATTTAATCGAACCGTTTCGTTTAAAAAATAAACGAGGTCGAAACTATACAGGTTTTTTTTTATTACAGACGCACCTAACTATAATAACCCGATTAAATGGACAGCATATTTCTCGAGGATAAATATATCCACCGCACCGATACAAAAACAATGCCAAAATTGGGCCCAGCTTTGAAAGTGGCAATCAATAAAAGTCCAGATAATGATGCAATTGGATCAAGAATGACGTTGAAATGACCGCCACAATCGTATCCGCAATCTGAACGATTTCGAAAATGTTTTGAACCAGATATGTAATTAAACCATTCACCAGTCACGCGTGAACAATGCGATTGTTTCAGTTTATTAAGCTACTGTTTTCCCACTGGAAACTTTCTCTAACGCCTTCGACGCACGTTCGCCATTAACGAGTAGCTAATGAACGTCAAATTAACGAGAATTGACAGATAAATCATGAACTACTCGCCGTTTTCAAAGTGCACGTCAAAATTGAATGCCTTGTTGAGTAGGGCCGCAGCAGGAATTTATCAAACTTTAATCAGAACTCACGCTGCAGGGAGTTGTAATTCATTCAGCCAACGAAACTAGGCTTTTTGGGTACAAAATAATTTTTTAGAAAATTTACGACAAGTGCAGGATACTTTCACGAGCTCGTGGAAATTAATATTTGTGCAGCAAATATTGTTCTATACAAAGATATCTAAAATCGTATATTGCAGTACATAAATAAACATAGTGCACGTGTAAATATAAGCTTCATTTCTTTGTTGGAAAAAATACGAGTTGATATTTATGGTTAGAAACTTTTTTTCATATGATTAAGTTTTTCCAAAATGTCTTCAAAACAGAGAGGTTTTTTTATTCAAATTTCAATTCTGTGATGTACTTATTACCTGATTATTCCCTGAAAATTATTTCACATTGCAAAAAAAGTTTGTAATTTATGCTAATTTGTCATTATTTCTTTTAGGTTGCGGACATTATCATGTAACAGAACTAACCAAATAGGTTACCGACATTCATTAGTGAGTACTTTTGCACATACATGTACAATACCTGTTCGTTTAATTAGAGATGGGGTTAAGAAGGTGTAATCGAAGGAAACGGGTCGAAATTACTCCACAGGTCTCATGCAAACAAATACAACATACTGTATACAGTACATTGGAAACACTCGTGTCCTAATGCTAAGCATAATTTATATACTTGTGAATATTATGTAATTATGCTTAGCTTTTTGGCATGAGTATAATTGACTTGCCCTCAAATTTTTAATTACTGGCTTATCTTTCAAAAAAGGTGGCAGTTCAACAAAATTCTACATAAATACTGTACATCTATAGTAATGCATATTGGGAAATAACAGGAATTAAGAATAAAGAATTAAAAAGACTAAGCACAAAAGAGATTCATTACATGGATCGTTTTCTTACTATATCTTTTCCTGTTCAACATACTGTATACCTAAATGGATTTCGTTTTTCAAAAAAAAAAAAAAAAAAAAACAACCACGAATTTCAAGTTTTCTTTCTGTTTTAGTTTCCACAATATTCCACGTTTGATATAAAATTTACCGGCGTGGACGTCTTATTGGCCTTTCGAAACATAAATTACCCCCAAATAAGCCAAGTGTGAGCTATTTTCTGTAATCTAATTTCCTAGATGCATGCAGGGCCCGGCCACAATAAGCAATTTATATTATCTCTCATTATTTTTTTAAATTGTCGAAAATACATGCATGTATCTTTAAAAAACTATAGATATCTCATATGTTAATTGCTAGACTTTAGCTAATACAGTATTATCACGCTAGCAGCTTTACATTTATAATTTAGTTTTCAATCTGTGTTAAATTTTTGAAACCAGGATTTTATGCAGTGTGTGGTCTCCTTCGATGACGCTGCGGCCTTTTGTTTTGTAATACCCACTTGCTATAACATCCATTAAAAAAATTATCAAATTAATCATACTTTCGTGACAAGTCAAAAAGTCAAAGCGTGCAAATATAGAAATTTTTCTGTTTAGTCATGCTCTTTAAGAAACAAAAAGCCTATAAGATGATTTGAAAGGACGACTCGCATAATACGAGAAATTCATATTCATACTAGTAAATAGCCCATAAAATAAAACCCATTATGGCGCATTTATTGTTAAAAACCGTCTGACTGCTCAGTGGCATATTTAATTATTAGCTATTGGTAAAATTAACTTTTCATCACGGAATAAGAATAATAAGGAAGCTAGATTTGGTGTCGTATCCAGAAACGTGACCCCATAAAAGCAATGCATTTTCAATTAATTTATTGAATGATCAACGGGCTACGAATCGTTACTTGGTATATTAATAATAATTACGACTACTATGATAATATAAAATTAGGTTAACATAATATAAACTGAATACATTGAGTGAATCGTCAAATACGTGAAAAGCAACAAAATTACTATAACAAAGTAAAATTAAACATTTTTACTTCAGTTTTAAGTCGAGGAATTTTTAACATTAACACTTATCGTTCATGTAAATGTTCATCATAATGAAATAATATTGAATCCTCAAATACGCGAAAAGCAACAAAATTACTATAACAAAGTAAAATTAAACATTTTTACTTCAGTTTTATGTCGAGGAATTTTTAACATTAACACTTACATTGTAATGAAATAATATTGTAATTGGAGCACGTATAGGATTTTATATGCATGACTTTACATGAAATTAAAATTCTAGAATTCAAATTTTTAATTTAAAAACTGACTGAATAGAGCCATGAACCTTTCACTACTGGAATAACAATTTAAAGTTCATAAATGGGTGCGATTTTGAGAATACTTTTTAAAATGTACATGTATCATGGAACATTAAACATTATGTTCAGTACAGCGCTATAGCCTACTTGAATATTGCAAAAGATGCAATTCCTACCGTAGGTCTTTTTCTCGGAAAAACACGTACATTTCTAAATACAATAGAAAAACATTTTAAATGACTATTTGAAAAAAAAACCATACAGTAGAAAGTCTCGTAACCACTTTTCACATTAGTAAGGTGAAAGTACTTTAAGCGAAATGCATTGTTTAGTTTTTTGTTTATTTTTAATTTATAGTTATTTGAAATCGGTAGACCTGATCTATAATTTCTTGTTAATATTTTACTCTCTCTTTCTATTAAAATAAATAAATAAAAAACTAAATTCGACGCATTTTCACTTTTTCAGGACATTCCCTACCCCATCATAAAATACTGGACACTTCCTTATAGGAATTCCTTCGAGGTTTGCTGATAGCCCGGTCAAAGCATTTATTATGAAATGTATTTCTTTTTTGACGGAAAAATGCATTTCTGATGTTTAAATTTCACGCTATCCGAAAGCATTCTACGAACATCGCTTTTCTTTAATCATCTTGGAAGCTAGAACCCCCTAAGATAACCTTTCAAAGTCCGCGATAAATTTTACCCGCGTGGACTATAAAATCTATGAAATCATCCAGACCATGAATAATACATGCACACACGGAGAGAAATAACCACATACGTAAGCAGTTCAAGATGCGTACTAAAGATAACTTTTAATCACCAGTTATTAATCTTAGTTTGCGAGCAGTGACTAAGTGATCACCGAATTGTCATATTTCAAGGGCAGGAACTACGATAACGAGAGAATAGAGCAGAAGAATTCGTGGAATCCCTGCAAAGGTCATGCGATAAGCGAAATACTATGCAAATTCAAACTGGATCCTATTCTCAAAGTATCCTGTAGCTCGATTTTCTAAGGATTTACAAATTGGACAAAATTAACAATTTGAATTCGTAGCCATCCCTAGCTACTGTACTTTATAATGTACAGTACATGTACAGTACCTGTTCAACATACTGTATCAGGTGCATTGTACTGTATTTTCAAATTTAGAAGCTAATACACATTGTTCCACCACATGAATCCATTTGATTCATTTGCATTTTCAATCATAAGGTACGTGTACCTGTACGTTGATTAAAATTAGAAACTGGAATAGTTTCCAATATATTTTCAATTTTAAACAGGCACTTACTGTACATACTGTATACATTTGGAAATTGTAAATAATATATTTTCTGTGTGAAGAATGTCAAGGCAATGTGAAGAAACTTTCTTTTCTGTGACAATGTACTGTACATGTATACGCCTACTGTAGAGTTGACAAAATTAAAAAAGTGATCACCCTTTTGTTTTAATTAAATTTTACATTTCAAATAGCTAAAATATACATGGACACGGTGCAATGGAGGTCACTAACAACCCTACATCCCTCCTGTAGAAGATGCGGAAATGCTTAAAATAGTACCACGTGGAGTAATACAAAAAATGCGCGGCAACCTTGAGGCAAAAAAATCTATAACTCGCGATATGTGGAGACTAAAGACAGATTGTTTTAATTGCATTCATGTGCAAAATCAGGTAGAATAAGCGACGTGTTCCAATCTGCACAAACGCTCGAAATGGACGAAGGCCGAAAGCGGTGCCTTGTGAAGTTGTACCCCATACCCGTTAACAAACTCCACGAATAAAATAAGAGGGGGTGGTGGGAAAATGATAAATTCGTTTAAAAAAAAATAGCAGCCTCTAAACACTCGAAACGCTATCTGCGGCTGATGACCCACTTGCGTGAAATTCTGATGAAAGAAGAGTAGTTTCTCTCTCAGGTAGCGAACATGATGAATTTGCATTTAAAAGATCATGAGGACAACGGGTCGTTGATGGCTTCTTTTCCTCGTTTTTTTTCTCTTCTTTTGATAGGAATTACTCATTATTTCCGAACAGTTAGTAAAATTAGCTTTCACGATGCAAACGAGATTTGAAACAGCAAACTGCGAGTTCAGCATTAATTGAATTGCAAATATGGGCCAATCACGAGCCAAAATGACATGACGTGAAATGACCTCTCAAAGAGAAACCGGGCAGCTTTCATCAAATGCACCCGGTCAACACGTACACTGTATAGTGTACATGCATGCCTGGAAACAGTGAGGGAACTCGAACAAAAGCTTTGTGAATCGCACTTTGGCAGTCGCGATGTCACGTGTGTTAATGAAATACATTAATTGGTTTGTAAATACATGTAGCGATAATGTTCATTTAATTGTATACAATGTATCGTGTCGATGTTGCATGCACACGTTTCTTCATGACCGCTGTCGAAGGGCGATTCGTAAAAGCTGTCGGTATATCCTTATAGTATAATGTACGTATTGCACTTGCTCTCTCTAAAATCATCATGTTTTGATCTGGAATTGTATTCTAAAAACCGCCGATTTCCATAAAAATACACCAAGAAGGTCAAGATTGCAAGTACAAATTATTGTCGCGACTATACTGTATACTACAAATAAAGTTTGTTTTTCAAGGTCATCACAGTGGGGCCATGTACAACTGCGGTATCAATACGAATACCGGTAAAAGGTACTGGAAGGAAATTATACATGTAACGCATTAACATTTGGCAGGTCATACAGTACAAGGAAAAGCATACTAGTACATGTATTAAAACTTGGAAGGTTTGAATCCATGCGAATTAAATTAGAGGTTAGTGCATGCATTGTTAATGAAACTTTCGGATAAATTCGTAAATAGCACATCGCACACTAACCTTAATTTTTCTGCTACTTCTTGCGATGCAGCGATTTTTCCATACAGTATGTGGCAGAGGTGCTGCGATGCATAATGATAGCGCTACGCCTCCTTCAATCACACCTCACACTGCCTGAAAAGTGCAAAATAATATCTTTAAGATATTTTTATGAAGTCACCAAACGTTATTTCTTTAGACAATTGCGGTAATCTATTGAATATAAAGTAGTCCTAGGGCTACTTGAGGTGTAGGTCACCAGTTAAGAGATGGAGGCATAGAAATGGCTCGAAGGTCGTATTAATGTATGCAGCGCGTGACCTTTAAGGGTCATCCCCAAAGCATAACTAGGCGCGAGATAAAAATCATACTCTACATGTACATGTAGGCCTAATGTATAGGTACAGTTCCTAATTCACGACCATGGAACGAACCATGGTTGCGGAATAAAATTGCCGTGAGATAAGAGTGGGTCATGATTATTGCAGACTATCGGCACATTTACGTTTTTTCCATTCAGTTTACAATTAGAATGGAGGATAGGGGGTGATACAGGTGTTTCAGTCCACAATAAACCACTGCACCAGAAATTGGCCAACAGCGAGAAGATGAGTGCGAGCTACTCGACGTTGTCAACACTTAATAAATGGGCCTCCCATCCGACTTAGCGAGAGAGATCAAAGACGTAGCAGCATTTATCCCCCTCTTACGTTTTTCTAAATAAAAAACCCTATACTTTGTATATGTGCCATGTACAAATACCACGAGCGAATGACGAGACGGCAATATTGAACGATGCTATACAATGACTACAACATTTTCAAATGCCTGACTCTCGAGAAAGGTGAATAACCTAACTGTTAATACAAAAAAATCACTTGGATTTTTTGTGCCATCTTTAATGTAAACAATATGGGAACTAAGCTCGTATAGGTGCAAATTGCTACCATCAAAACATTCTAAAAACTATAATGGATTTTCCTCAAATTGGGTTTTCTGGATCTTTATAGCCTCCAGGGCGATCTAGGACAAGCAATGTCTACATGTACATGTACTTTACCAAGTCTTCCTGAAGCGGCACATTTGCACGTCAGTGCAACATCTAAACGGCTAATTGTCTGGGTGCGCATTTCTTGTTTTTAGGCTGAAACACGAGCGATGCATTCTGCTTTATTAACGCGAATGACCCCGAGGTGAACACTTTGTCGGCTGGCTCACATTTTCAAATTTTCCCATAAAGCGTGCTGCGGGCCACCTTTAAAGACGGGACTGACCCAATAACTTTGTTAACATTAATTTCATAAACGTTTAAAAATATTAAACAAGCAGGTGCGACAAACAAACCTATAACGAACGAAGTTGATGCATTTCTGGAGGGTGTGTATATACTGGAAACACATTTGGACAGACTTCTCATCGCCAATTAAGATGACATCCGTTGATGACACTATTAAGACAGAGATTTTAGTTTGACACGTGTTATCTAATTGAATAGTGATTACTCGATAAGATTGCATGAGCATACATGTATTTTCGGCACGTTTTCAGGATGAATCGTATGCGCAACTGTGTTAATATGAACGCTTAGGTAAACTTGACCTTCAATGCTTTTAATAAGTTTCAAATTTCTAGCATTTATTCAAATTGTGTAAAAAGGTCTCAGTCAAATAGTTTGAAACTAACGAATGCTATGGTACTTTATTTATTACACATTTTCATGGGCCACGTTGAACTTGTGAACGTGAAATAAGCATATTGTACATTTGAAACTATTGTGAACCACTTTAGTACATAGGATCGACACATCATTTTTAAGCGATTTAATGCTTGCGTATCAGACAATCTCAATCTTACATGTACAGTGCAAGTTTCATGCATGGTCAATCATACTAATTTTTTGCACTTACCGAAATGATTGATCACATATCGAACGTCTATTTTCACCAGTGCACTAAAACTATTAACTTGGCGCATATTACGGGTAAAGCTAAATTAAAATAACGAGTTATTTTCCACGATCAAAAATTATTACACACGTTATCATTAATTAACGTTGTAATTGAGTAATCAAGGCATTTTCGAAAATTTACTTTTGCTGCACACTGTATATTTGAATGGAGCGTATGCCACCTTTTTATTTAGGGGTTACTTAGCCAATGAGCACTAATGTGCCATTCTGCGTGTAATTTAATATTTTTAATACTTGATGATCTTATTAAGGACTAGATGGCGCCACTTTGTTTCCAGTAAAATTTCTTAAAAAAACTATCGATACGATATAATTAAAAAAAGAAGTCATTTATTTAAAATGGAATTTTGTCAAAAAAATTTTAATTATAAATTATGAAAAAATTGTAAAAAGAACTTACAATTTCAAATACTATCATTTTTATACAAAGAAAACCACCAATTTTACCCTACAGTAAGGGATGGACTTTTGCAGCCAATTTTCTCGATTTTAGTCTCATTTGATCCCTTTCGACGCCTGGATTGCGGATAATGTTGTAAAGACGACGAAAGTCGAGTTTAATTGGTCGAAAATGCCATTTAA